>VWZS01000833.1:123398-171879 GCA_013397075.1 Rhabdornis inornatus
ACGCGCACCCATCGCCCCCTCCCTCGCCCGCTGCCCAGCCCAGCCTCGCTCCCCCGGCGGACCCCGCTTTGCCCAACCCCTCTCCCTCCCCCAGCCCCTTTGCACGCTCCCCCTGCATGGACCCCTGCTCCGGGCATCCTCCCTCCTGCACGGCTCCCCCCACACGCTGCGAGCCCCGCGGAGGATGGAGAGCCCTGCCCGTGCCTGTCTGTCTGTCCGTGCGTCCGTGTGTCCGGCTGCTGCCTGTCACCGGCCCCGTGTGCGAGCGCTAGGGCGGTGGGGATGCTCCGTGGGGACCGGCCGGCGGGGCGGGGGGACCCCGAACACCGAGCAGGGAGGGGGAACTCCCCGCCGCATCCCCCCAGGGGAGGGCAGGGCTCCTGCCAGGAGGAGGAGGAGGAGGAGGATGGAGCGGGGGAAGGAGGGGGGCACCCTCCAGCCGCAGGGCCGGCAGCACCGGGGTTTGCCCAGCCCGGGGCGGGGGTTGCAGGGAGGATCCCCCCCGGAGGCCTCCCCGGTTCTTCTGCACCCACAGGTGGGTGCCAGGGCGGCGCCGGAGCATCCAGGCAGCGGCTCGGCCGGGCAGAGCTCCCCGGGCACCGTGCGAAGGGTGCTGAGCCTCGCCGGGGCGATGGGCAGCCCTGACCCGGCCGGGGCTCGGGGCACGCCGGGGCTCGGGAAGGTTGCCTGAGGTCAGGGCAGCCTCCAGCTCCGGTCCCCGCGGGGATCTCCAGCAGCGGCACGGCCAAGGGCTGGCTGAGGGACCTGCCTGGGTGGTGTCGGGGACGCGGCTGTCCCCCGAAGGGCCGTGACCTGCGACGGTCGCCCAACACGAGCCCATCACGTGGGCGGCGTCGCGGGATGCCGCCACTTGCGCTGCGCCTCCGTGGCCAAGGGATGGAGAGGGCCAGGCGCGGCCACCGCGCGTCCCCGGGCACCGAGAGCTTCCCCGGGAAGCTCCCTCTTCCCGCCGCTTCCACGGGGCTGCTCTGGCACGGGTCCATGGCCTTATTTAAGAAACTAAACAAAAAGTGTTAAGCGAGTGGGAGGGATTCCCCTGCTGCGAGGGGAGTTCATTCCCCTCTGGATGCATCTCCTTCCCCGTCAATGGAGATGCTCATCCTGTGTCACCGGAGCCGTGGCATTTGCTAGCCTGGTGCACGTCGTTTTCTTTGGGAAAACGGGTCACCCCAGTGGGCACATATTTCAGAGTATCTCCCAAGGGAGAGCGCCACATCAGACTTCCCTACAAGGATTTTAGCTGCTCCGCGTCAGCCCTTCCCCACAAATGACTCAAGCCACTAATCAAAATACAGTCATGTTCTTCAGCATTTAAACAACCTCCACCTCACAGGATTGTAGTGGATAAGCAGGAATTTAGTGACATTAATATATCTCAGTCAGGGTGCAGGCACCTGTTTTGATATTATTATTTAAAAAAAGAAGGAACTGAAGGCAGATAAATAATTCAAATGATACCCAGAAAGGGTAAGGGAGAAAAATACCTTGGCAGGGTAGTTGGTTCTGAGTCTGCCCAAGGTGCTGGAGCAGCCCATCTCAGGCACCTCCTGAAGTGCATCCTCTCCCATCTTGGCTGAGATTTGATTGTAGTCTTTGCTTTTAGCTGGACCTGGGCTCCAACATCTTGGGTTTCAGCTGGGCTGATGCAAAGTGAGTGGGTGAGCCCAGTGCTCAGAGCTCTTCCCTATGAGCAACAGGTCAGGAGTAGCAAAGCAGCCACTGTGTCACTCCTCAACCTCTGCAGAGCATAAGCTCGAGTTGCTGGGGCTTTTCCTCTTTGTGTTTGTTTGTTTGTTTGTTTTGTTTTGTTTTGTTTTTTTCTCCAAAATTTTATCCTCTGGATAAAATAATTTTGGAAAGCTCAGGAGGCAGTAAGAGCCACTCTGCCTTTCCCTCCCAGCTCCTCGGATCAGTTCATGCACCAACCCCTGGCCATGCCTGAGCACCCCGAAAAAGAACAGGCAGGGCACAGCAAGGCCAGCAGGCACCACCACTGCCATGCCACACTCTCAGGGTTCGGCAGTGTGGGCTCTTGCCTGGAATAGCAGCAGGTTCCGAGTGATCTGGTGCCCATGGCCTTCACCCGAGACTTCCTATTGCTCAGTTCCTTATTCGTCTGCACATCTCTCTCTGCATTTCCTTTACAGAAGCTGTTCAGAGAGGGGGGATCTAAATCCACCTGTTTATATTCGTTATTTCATAGTTGTCTCTTATTCTGGGGAGAAGAAAATATCCTGGGCTTTATGAGTGAGTTTTTTGCATCCCCCCCATGTGTTACAATCTGGGTTTTACCTATGGGGAGCACAGGATAGGGGAAGTGTCTGACATCTTCCGGGGTGTGAGAGGGGATGTAACGGAACTTGCAGGGACTCCAAACATCCTGTCACAGGCTGGGAAGCAGCTCTGTGGTGCCATCACTGCCCCAGCTCTGGTGGCTCAGGGAACCAGCATCCAGCACCATGCATCTTCCTCTTCACTGCCCATCCTGCACCAGCACCACTTGAGCCTCCTCCAGCTCATTCCCATCACTGCTGGGCTCAGCCAGACCATTTCCTCTCCCAGCTGCCTCTCCATGGGTTGCCCCATGCAGCACAGGGAGGGTGACCTGCAGAAAATCCTGAATCCTCACTGCCTTGGCCATCCAATGGGTGTGATGGCAGCTCTGGTAACACCACTGGCCACCTCTCACCTCTGCTCCCACAGGTTTCAGGACATCCAGAACTTTTCACAGGGATCAAACATCTTAAATCCAGCTGTGCATGCTCTGCAGGAGCCGTTGGCTGTGCTGGCTCACAAGCCCTGGGGTGAGTTGTCTGTGCAGTTCCCCAGCCTTCCTCAGGACCTGGGGACACAGGAGCTGGTGGCTTCAGGGTGAAACTAGTGAAGGCTCCATCCAGACCCCGAGCACAGTGTAAAACAAGGCAGCAAACCCAGAGCTGTGGTCGACTTTTCACCCTTCTGCGAAAGTGCTCCCTGAGAGCATGGAGAATTATTTTATTTCTGTTATTTTTGGCTGGAAATCCACTGGGTTCCTTCTTCGGAGTAGACCAGTAACAGAAGCCTCCTGCCCGTGATTTTCCCCCTCCCCAGACACTGTGCTGGACGTGGAGGGTGATGCCTCAGCCCATCCCATCATCTCCTCTGGGTCCATGGGACCTCAGTCATTCTGGATGAGTGTACCAGGAGAGGCAGGGAGTGCTCTGCCACTCACCCATCCTGCAAAACCTCCTGCCCTTGGCCATTTCGTGGAAACAAAATTTAACCAGGAGAAGGGTGGAGCAGCAATGGAAACAACAACAAAGTCCTTTGGGGTTCAGCTTCACCATTCATCTTAGACATGGAAAAAAGGGGGTTTCCTGACAGCAGGAAAATGTATGGATGAGTTTTAGAACAAGCCACCCTTCCAGTTCTCCAACCACTTGGAACCAGCCTCGGCTGACCTTTTGAGGGCTCTTTGCTCCTGCTGTGGAGGCACGCTGGGCTCAGGGGCCCAGGTTTGCCACACTCCAGACTCACTTGTCAGCACTTGCCCACTCTGGAGGCAGAAATGCTGCAAAGCCTCCAGGGCAACAACCAACAGGATGGGCACGGTGGGAGCAGAGCTCATGACATTCCTGTGCATGGCTGTGGCTCTGGGTGCACTGGCAGCCCACTCCCAGTGCTGGAAGCACTGCTGGTTCAGCCTAAAGGGTTTGGGTTTCCCAATTGCTCCCCCTCCTGCAGGTTTGAGCCCAAGCAGGGCTGTAGCTTCCTCGACAGAAGGCAAATGCCCAAGCAGCATTCCAGGGCAAAGGGCAGGAGAAGAACAAACAGGTTCATATTGGCATTAGTAGGCAGGAGCTCTAAAAAAGCAACAGAAAGCTTCAAGCTAGACTGGAAAAAAAACAACAAAAACGAAGGGAAGATGCTGCCTGAGACCCTGGAGTGGGTTTCACCAGGAGGAGAGAGCTGGCAAAGCAGATTTGGGCTGCAGAAATGTATTGCTGTGACAGCAACTTGTATCCTCTGATGGGACCTGCATCCTGCAGCATCCTGGGGGCTCAGCAAAGGGCATCACCATGGCCTGTCAAATCAGAGGTCTCTGAGATCCCCTGCAAGGCCCACTCCCACCATCTGAGCCCAGAGTGCCTGCTATGGGCACCCACCATGGCCAGGGTCCTGCACCCCAGCCGTGCCTGCCCTGTCTGGCAGCAGTAGGATGCAGCAGCTGCACTGCCAGACACTGCCCCAGGGCTTCCTTCCTCCCCCTACTGCCAGCTCCTCCCTGGGGTGATGGAGCTGAACAATCTTCCTCTTTGGTTGGTGTTTAAATCACCAGGGCAGCTGGATTCAGAGGACACGAATTGCTCACTCTGATCCTTTCTGGTGGCTGGGGCAGGGCACCATGACCACACCACAGGTGTCACCTGTGAACCTTGGGGTTGTCCAGAACATGGCAAGGACATTGGGTCACCAGATCCTCCTTTCCCTGGGTGTTTGCCTGCAGGATGGTCTTCTGGGGGGCTCATTCCTCAGTCCCTCAGTGTTTTAATACAAGACCAAAGTCTGATGTGGGAGGAAGTTTTGCTGGTACAAGTGACAGCCCAGCTCTGAAAGCTGTAGTCCAGGGAGCTGATGCTGGGGACATGTCCCAACCCTGGTACATGTCCCCACCAGCACAAAGTGACATCTGCCTGAAGCCAGGCATCCAAAGGCATCCAGCAGGACTGGCAGTGTACAGGGAGCAGCACCCACAGCTGAATAAACCGTGGTGGGCAAATGCCCCTGGGTGCAGCGTTTGGGACGTGCTCCCCTTGTCCCCAGCTGTCCTGCTGGTGTGGCCCTGGTCTGGCTGGTCCCACTGCTGGTTGTGCTGGGCTTAGCCCTACCCTGACCACATCAATGCCACATGGGGCCACACTTTGGGCAGGAAGTGTGGCTGGAGAGCAGGGCCAGACCTGTCCTCAGCATGGTCAGACTCACCTCGTGCCTGTGCCAGCACAGGCTCCCAAACCTCCTTGTGCACCTCCTGGTGCCTCCCATGCAGGCTCTGGATGCAGCCACTGGGGTTTGGTCTTGTTCTGGGGCTGGGGGGAAAATCATCCCTCGGTTGTTTTGGGAGCTCTCAGAGCTGTGCCAAGCCAGCCCTTTGATCCAGCACTGCCCTGTGATGCAGTGCCCTTCCTTTTCATCCCAATCCTGCCTTGGTTCTCTGTCTGGTTCCTCATTTCCTTGAAAGATGCCATTCTTCATCCCTCAAATTACTCCTGTTGTGTGGTTCCAGGGTTCTGGCAGCTTGCTATGAACAAGGAGCACCCTGCCACCCGCCCAGCTCTTACCCTGGCCCTGCCAGTGCTATATCCCTCCCTTTCCTCTGATCTTCCCTCTCATCAACCACCAGGCCCCTCCATCCTTTTAGCCCCTGCTGAGTATTGATCACTGATCTTCTCCTTTCCCATGAATCATTACCAAAGGCAGAACAGGCGCCTGCCCTAACACCACCTCTAGTAGTAGTAGAAACATAATTGTCAGGGCTTGCCTTACTAAATCCCCCAGCTGATCGACATGGGGCTATTTTTATGCTATAAAATAATTAACTCTGTTTCAGTGCAAGAGCTGGGATCAGGGGGGTGAGTGCTGGCAGCGCTGTGCCTGCCGTGCTGCCCAGCAGCCGTGGTGCCACCACAGAGCCATGGGTCTGTTCTCCTCTTCCCAGCAGGTGCTGGAGAGGTTCACGTGGTGCTTTTGGGAGGGCTTATAGTGGGATTTAGTTTGGAGTATGCTCAAGCAGAAATGCGCTGGGAGCAGAGGAGATGGCTGGTCTGGAGAAGGACCCTGGTATCGTCCTCATCCTGGCAGGAGAGGGGCTGTCAGCTCTCGTGGTGTGAAGGACTGGGGAGGTGTTTGGACACACTGAAGCATCTCACAGTTCCCATCAGTAGGATTTGCCTTTCCAGCCTCTGTCAATGGCAGAGAAATCACTGCAGGGCAGAGGATCTCCCCCAAGGTACCCGCTGACCACGGCCACCTCAGCCACGTGTGTGGGCACATCTGTGGTATTATCAGTGCCGCGGGCTCGCAGGGCAGTGAGGACACGGCAGGGTGCAGCCACGTGGGCATAACCATGCCCTCATCCCAGCAGGACGCAGAGAGCCCACCCAGCCACTGCCAGGGATCATTGGCACCTCTGTGCTGGTAGGATTGGGGTCAGCCCAGCCCCATCCCGCAGAGCCAAGGGGCTCAAGCCCTCAACCTCTTTAATCCTTTTCTAAAAGATTGCTAAGGAGGGGGGGGTGGATTGAAAACCGAGTCTAAAAATAACTCCTAAAACTTCCTGTGCTGCTGGCAGGTGGCTGGGACAGGCTGCGGGGGCGGGAGGCAGCTGTGGGGCTCCTCGGCTGTTACCATGGGGTAACCCCGGCACAGGGGTCCCGGGGGGGGCCAGCCCCCTGTCACCCACCCCAGCTGCCTGCTGGGCTGCCTCGCCCCTGGCTGCGCTCAGTGGCTGGTTCCAGCTAAATTTGGCAGAGATCAGAGGTGCTGGGACCTCCTGGGAGAATGCCAGGGAGGGGGTGGGGAAGCTGCAGGCTGTGCTGAGCCCTTATTAGACACTGGAGAATCCAGCAGCACACGGGCAGCCAGGCTCTCCTTGTGCTGATCCAGCGTGGCTGGTCTAGCAGGTGATGGGTGTTTGCAGCTCCTCCAAGGCATGCAGAGGGGGCAGATCCGGTGCTGCTCCTGGCTGAGGCATCACTGGGCTGTGACAGGGATTTGGCCAGGGATGGTGTCTCCGTTGCCGCTGAGGGTTTGTTCATTGTCCCCACCCAAACGATCCCTGCAGGGTTCTGTGATGAACAGCAAAGCTGCTGTCCCGGTTTTGACCCATAAAATACGAAGGGAAGGTCCTGCCTGGGGTGGAGCGTGGCAAGAGGTGGCCAGAGAATAAAAATACTCTCAGTGCCTGTGAGCTGGGGGTGCCAGAGGCCGTGGGAGCGCGGCCGAATCCTGACAGCCCCAGCTCTCTCCCTGCCTTGTAGCAGCAAAGGGAGTCCTGGAAAACCATCTGGGAAATAAATGAGGTTGAGGTGCCCGGAGGAGCGGAGCCCGGCTGAGCCCCTGGAGCGCCAGGGGTGACGGCAGAGGAAGGAGCTGCCGAAGCCGGTGGTGACTCTTGGGTGACGGGAGGGTTTCCATCCCGATGGAGTAGCGCTGGGGACAGCAGCAGCACAGCCGCGTTGGGTTTTGGGTGCCGGGTGTGCGGGCTGGGGAGGAGAGGCGATAACAGCTCGTGTCCCGGGGAAGGCGAGGGAAGCGGCTGCGCTGGGATGAGCTGATAACAGGCACATGGGAGCGGGGGTGGGTGCCAGCTTCCCTCCTCCCTCCTTCTCCCCTTACTGCCCTTTTTCACCTGCGGTGAGACCGTGGCCCTGAGGGGCAGCCGCCAGCAGAGACCACAAGCAGTGTTGGTCGCTTGTGGGCTGGAGCCTCCTCCGCCCACAGCACTGCCGAGGGTGAATTTAATCAAGAAAACCGAGGTTGGCGGCTGATTTCTCTCTCTCTCTCTTCTGTTTCTTTTTTTCCTGAAGAGGAAAAAAACCAAACAACTTTGTTTGTGAGTCACTCTCGGCCGAGGGAGCAGGGCTGCGCTCTGTGCATCAGGCTGGCACATCCCACCTCGCACGGACGATGCTGCCGGGAGGCAGCGCCGGCTCTGACTCAGCCCACCCTCAGCTCAGCCCCTTTCCCGCACTGCCCGCCTCGCTGCCGGTGTCTGTGCCCTGCGGGCACTGCTGGAAGCCCGGGGACATCGGAAGCACAGCGTGGCAGAATGCACTGTGGCTTTGAAGTGGCCTCGGCTGGTCACCGAGGATCTCGGTGCAGCCTGCACGCACCCTGGGGACACAACCTGCCTGTCGCTCTCGGCAGAGCCACTTCCTTGGCCATGGGCTTGTTCCAGCACCAGCGTGCCCGGCTGTTTCTGAAAAGCTGCCATCAGTGCCAGTCCTGGCTGGGGAGCCCCATCTTGGTAGCCCTCGTGCTTGCAGCTTCTGCCAGATCCAGCCCTCCTGGGAGGCTGGAGGCTGACCTGACTCACCGCTGGTGGGACCCACTGTGCCCCTCCATGGGGCATCTGGCCCTGTGATGGAGCAGCAGGGAGAGCGTCTGGGCCGGGCTGGGGCTTTCCCAAAAAAGGCCTGAAGTCTTCGGTTTAGCTTGCCACTTCCCTTACCACTCCCTTTCCTGTGAGAGGATGTGTTCTACCGCTTTTCTTTTCTCTTTCTCTTCTTTTCTCCCCCACCTCCCTGCCCGCAGGCCCGGCGGTCCTGGCGATGCCACGCTCCCCTGAGCCGGCCGGGGTCACCCTGGCTGGTGTGATGGCCAGGCTGCAGGTATGGACACACCACAAGAGCTGCTCTCACACCCCCCTGTCCTCCCAGCACCCACAGCACAGGGTTGGTGGGCACGTTTTGGGGCATCACAGGTTGTGCTGGGAGTGCCCCTGCGCTGAGGTGCGTGCTGATTTGTGCCCCATGCTGCAGAGCTGGGGGAGGCTGCTTTGCCCAGAGTGAGCTGGGCACAAGGAGCTTCATGTGCAGGTGTATGGGATGGGGCCAACATTTCAGCAAGGGCTGGTAGAAGGGGAGGTTCCCCTTTGGAAGTGATTTTGAGGAGAGCTCGTCTTGTCCGGTTGCATGGAGGGTCCCCGCTGTCCCCACTCCATTTGGCAAGAGGACAGTGTGGTGCCAGACATCATGGTGGGACATCAGGGGTATGTGATGCCACCTGGTACAGCCCAGGGACACCCAGCACGTGGGGACTCCTGGGGGGCTTGGGGAGCTCAGGGAGAGTGGCTTTTGGGACGTCTCTTCTCTCTGTGGGGAAATGTCCTCTTTTTGTTGTCCTTCCTCTTTCTGCAGCCTCGAGCGCACGCCCTCGCCTTCCCTCCAGCACTTCCCTATCCGCCAGCCCCATGGCAGAGCCTGGCACTGGGGCAGCTGGTGACAGTCCCACAGCACCCAGCCCCCGCCCCCCCNCAGGGTCATTAAGGGGTGCACAGTGCTGGGAAATCATCCCGGCAAATCCAGGCCATGATGGCAGTGCCCTTTGGTGTCCACCAGAGCATGCTGGCATTGCCTTTTGGTGCCAATCCAGATGTGCTGAGCTTCACCTTTGGTGCCAAGCCAGATGTCCTGGCATTGCCTTTTGGTGCCAACAAGAATCACACCAGCATAACCTCTTGGTGCTGTCAGACAAGGTCCCCGTGGTCCCTGTGCCCACAGTTCCTTTCTCCCTGCTCCCCATGGCACAGCGCACTCCTCCAGAATGGCCCTGGGTGTGTCCCACAGCACCCTGGGTGGGTAGCGACCTGATCCAGCTCCTGGTGGGGTGCTGAGCGCACCCCTTGGCATGGGAAGGGGATGCTCCTGCCGGGGGATGCCACCCCCCTCCTGCTGCCTCTGCAGGGTGTGTTGGCTCAGCTCTGGCCTAGGAGCAAAGCAAAGTACCTGGATGTCCCCACAGAGCAAAGCCACACGCTGTTCCCCTATCTCAGTCCCTCAGTCACTCCCAATCCAACCATTCCATAGCCCAGGGCTGTGGCAGAGCCAGGCTGAGCTGGGAGGGAGTGGGGTTTTTCCAGTCTTCAGGTTGTCCTGCTCACCCCATTCCCACAGCCTCGACCCCAGTTGCTGTTGTTGCCGCAGCCCCCGGCAATGCTGGCGCCATGGGATGAGCAGTGGGATGTGGGTGGGCAGTGGGAAGGAGGGTGCTGGGAGTGGAAGATGGTTGGGCCAGGGGAAGCAAAGGAAAGGAAAAAAGTGGAGGGTAAGTAGACCTGAAGGCAGCACAGTGCGAGAGGGAGCAGAGCTGCTGCTGAACCGGGGGACAAGGTCACAGCCATCCTGCCAGCACTTGGGGCTATAAATAGGGTCAATTGGGAGTGAAACACAGTCTCTCTCCTTTTTCGTTCCTGTGGGAGCACTGGGACTGTGGGAGGGTTTTTGAGGGCCCAGGAAAGCAGTGCTGGGTGATGGCTGTGCTGGGAACAGGGGGGGTCTACCCTCAGGGCTCATGGATGGCTCTGGGGACAGCTGTGTCCTCAGCTGCATCCCACGCCCTTGCTCTGTATCCTTGCTGAGTCCACAGCAAGACTCAGACCCAAGACAGTGAGACCTGGGGCTGCTCAAGGTGGGGATGCTGAGGCTGAGATCTCCAAGGGCTCTCCCTGTGTGTTGCCTCTGCTCCCGTTCCTTCCTTCTACCAGGGGAAGGACCATGATTGCTGAGCCCAGGACTCAGCATCTCTCCTACCCAGGAGCATCCCTGCTCCAGGCTGAGCCAGTGGTGCAGGCAGGGACAGGCAGGTGGCATGGGACGAGGTTTGGTTTAGCACCAGGAGCTGTGAAAACTCACCAGCACCACCCCATTTCCTTCCACTCACATGATGCCGTGGAGCAGCTCCGACTTCCCCATCCCGTGTCTGAAGACACCAGGGATTTCAGCCACTCTTCCTCACGGCACAGGGCATGGCCAGGGGTGTGCAGGGCCAGCATTGAGCACCTCACCTTGCCAAGCCCCTTTGCTACCTGCAGTGAGCCCCACAGAATCTCTAAAGTGTGGGATGGGATCCCAGGCAAAGCAGGGGGCTGGCAGAGCATGTCCCAATGCATTTCCTCTTCTACTTTCCTTCTCACTTCCTTTTCTTGCACCTTCTGCCTGCTGCCCTGCCCTTGCTTGCCACCTGCCCAGGGCTTTCCCCTGCTCTAAGCAGCCCCTGGAGCTGCTCGAGGCCGGGGGTTCTGTGCAGTAACCTGGCGCCACTCCTCTCCCTCTCCCCAGGCTCCATCCAGGAGGCGGCAGGGACATTAGCCGGGGGGTCTCACAGCTCACCCGCGGGCTGGGAGGAGCTGAGAGCTGCAGAACAGCCCCTGAAGCACGACCCAACCCCGCCCGCCGTGTATGAGGCTGGGACGCAGGTGAGGGGTGACCGGCTGGGGACCAGGGTGGCAAGCAGGAGCCAAAACTAAATCACAGCAAGTCACTGCACAGGGGTGTTCTCTGTCTCTGTGTGCTCGCACAAGGTGGGGGATGATCACTGGCAGCTCCCTGACCTTCTCCACCCTGCTGCCTTTCAGTACGCAGGACCCACGTCCACAGAGTCACTCCTTCCGATGTCCCGGCATGAGACTTCTCCGACAACGGTGCAACCCGCCAGCAACCACCGCCCCAACGCCTGCTGCTTCTGCTGGTGCTGCTGCTGCAGCTGCTCGTGGTATGTCCCACTGCCCACCTGGCCCTGGCTGCTGCAGGGACAGTGAGCATCACCCACCTACCCCATCATCCCATAGGCAGGGCAGGCATAGAATCCTGGGTGCACCACGACTCCTGTTTGTGAGCCAAATCTCTTAGAATACATAGAGCAGAAAGCAGCATTGGGGCTCCCCAGTGCTGCCCTGATGGTCTCCAGAAAAGGATGGTCCTGGTCCATACGAGCCCTCTGGGAAGCTCTGCCTTGGAGCAGCGGACACAGAGTCCAGCCCTGCCCTCCCAGCACTGCCCAAAGCCAAGGATGGAACCAGCTGCTTGCCTCCATCTGCATCTCCTGTCCTTACTAAGCATCTCCAGCTCCTTATTCTTTGGATAGCCCAGATTTTGGAGAGCCCATCTGCTCTTCCTCCTTAGCATCTGCTCATTCAGAAATTGCTGATGGCTCCAGCTTTGCAGCAGCTTTGGTCTTTCCAGCCACCAAAAGCACCAAGCTCGGAGAAGCAAAAAACCCTGGAGCTGAGCCCTGTGCATCTCCCTCCTAGACACTGCCCTAGGCTTGGTGGCATTCCCTGTGTCTCTCCTTCACCTCTGCAAGAGCCTGCGAGCAGAGATGGAGCATAAATCCCAGAGATGGGACAGATACCCCTCCTGTATCCTGTTCCTGAAGCAAGCGGAGCTGGTTGCTGAGTGGGGCTCAGGCATGGCAGGCAGTGAGCCCTGGGGGTGGCACATGCCCACAGCTTCGCCCACCCCAGCTGCCCACGCTGGGGCAGAGGTTTGCACAGCCAGTCCTGTGCGAGCACTGAGGGACAGTGTCGCAAGCAGGAAGGGCTGTGGTCAGTGCTGGGCACTGAAATTCAAGGGCCCAGGGGAAGTTGGCTGATGGCTGCTCTCCACTTGTGCCACCAGCGCCCCCAGGGACAAGGGGACACAGGGGCAGGGAACACTGCACCCCCGGGCCCCAGCACTTCTATCCCACTCTCTGCCTCTGGGCCGGACTGGTGCTGGCACATCACCAATAAACGCTTGTTTATTTACTGGTGATTATCCATGACACAACAGCTCACAGTTGTTGTGAACGCAACAGCTCCACCTTGGGCTGATCCAGCACTGACCTCTGCCGGCTGCTGTGGCCACTCCAGCACAGCTCAGTCCTGGCACACATCCCTGGCACATGGCCCTGGCACACAGCCTGAGTGGTGGAGCAGGACCAGGGCCACAGCAGTGCCTGAGCACAGGGGCATCACAGGGACACCCTCACATGGTGACAGCAAAACTGCATGAGGGAACGAGGGTGCCACCTGGGCAGTGGGTGAGAGGAAGGTGTGGGTGGGGGTACTGTGCCCATGGAGGAGATTCAATGGTCAGGGGTCAAGGTGGGGTGTGCATGTGTCCCCAATGCCCCTGACTACCTTTCTGTCTCCCCGTTAGGAACGAGGACCGAGAGCGAGCATGGAGGGCATCCCGGGAGACCAAACTGGAGACCATCCCAAACTGTGAAGCGTGGTGAGTGCAGGGGCAGTGCAGTGGGAGGGGTGACAAGCACAGTGTGGCACTGTCTCCCCTGCCACCCTCCATGGTAGTCAGGACCTTGAGGTACACAACAGGCAGAGGATCAGGACACCAGGACTCAGGGGTTCTTGGTGATGTGTCAGGCAGCTCATCCCCAGTTGTCACCAAGAAACAGGGAGCCTGGAGCCACAAGCTGAATCCTACTGTGATTCTGCCCTTGGCCCCATTGCAAAGGGAAACTGAGGCATGGAAGAACCTCAGCAGATTTTGGACCTTGTTCTCCTATTTAGACTCACTGCCAAGAGCATCTTGCAGTCACAGTGAGAGGAGGGGACAGGCCATTCCCAGGGGGTTTCAGCACTCAAGTGGAAGCAGCAACTGTGTCCGTGTCCACTCAGGGAGGAGTGGGTTGGGCCAACACACCACTCCAGGAATGCTCGGCACCAAGCAGCCGTTCCCTGAGTGACAAGTGTGACACCCAGCCATGGGGGCTCTGTGCAGTGCCTGGCACAGCTGGGTTAGGGTTAGATGTGCTAATTAGCCATGGATAATGAGTGTACCTGGCCTGCTTGAGCAGGTGCTGAGTATTTGCTGGGAAACAGCCTCCCTCCCTTCCTCTCCCCCCCTTCTCTCCCTCCCCAGCTGAGAGGGTGATGGACCCATGTCAATCTCCCTTGGCTCAGAGCTGCCTCTCCACCAAAGGGCTTTTCCTCCTCTTGGGATTTATGCAGAGCCAGCAACAAAATACATTTGAGTTTGGGAAATCCAGCCCAAAGTAAGGCCATGCTCCAGCCTGGGTGAGCAGAGCCAGGACAGACCCCACAAGTGACCTCTGAAAGCTCTAAAAGTACCAGGAGAGCCTGAGCAGGAACAGCCACGTCATGAGCATGGGGGATGCAGTTGGGCACAGTTCCTCTGGGATGGGATCAGGGATGAGCAGGAGGGACACAGTGGGATCCCTGACCGTCTGTAACACCATCCCCTTGCCTTCCCATGGACCTGTCAGTGCCAAACCCACGCCAGAGGAGGTGCAGGGCTGGGCACAGTCCTTTGACAAGCTGATGAAGAGCCCGGCGGGGCGCAACGTCTTCCGGGAGTTTTTGCGGACTGAGTACAGCGAGGAGAACATGCTCTTCTGGCTGGCATGTGAGGAGCTCAAAACCGAGTGCAACAAGCACACCATCGATGAGAAGGCCAGGATGATCTATGAGGATTACATCTCCATCCTCTCTCCCAAGGAGGTAGGAGGCAGAGCCATTGAGGGGAGGGCTCAGGTTAAAATGGGGCTGGGGAGGGCTCTTAGGGAGAGGGCTCAGTTACAGCTGCCGCCAGAGCCCTGTGACACTTTGGGGATGAGTTTGGCGGAGTAACGGTGGTGGGAAGGGGATATCCAGCCCCCCCCAAACCCCCGGGATGCTGCTGGCAGTGGGACTGCGGGTTGTGCTGCAGGGCCGAAACCTCACGAGGGCACCAGCGGGCCGAGAAAATGCTGCGTCTCGTACTGCAGCATCCCCGGAGTGGGGGTACCCAGGGCGGGATCACCCCACCCCACCTCCCTGTGCCCAGCTGGGGGACACAGAGGGGACCCAGAGAGATCCAACTCTTCCCTGCAACCCTCCCCAGCCACCAGGGCTCCAGTGCCAGTATCTTCTGGGATGGAGCACCCCACATCTGGTGCCGCATTGTTACCCGATTTCCCGTGAGAGGAGGTGCAGGGATGGCTGCTGGGCCGGGGGCTTGTCCTTGCGTGTCCCCCAGCCCCCACGTTCTCTCCGTGCCTCCCAGGTGAGCCTGGACTCGCGGGTACGGGAGGTCATCAACCGGAAGATGCAGGAGCCGTCCTCGCACACCTTTGACGACGCACAGCTCCAGATCTACACGCTGATGCACAGAGACTCCTACCCCCGCTTCCTGAACTCTGCCATTTACAAATCGCTGCTCCAGACCGTCTCCCACTCCTCCTCGGAGTCCTAAGGGCACCCACTCTCCGTGGGGACACCAGTGGGGACATGGTGGCCAGGGGCGGTCGGTGCCTCCTCCCCTCTGCCGCCCTCCTTGCCAGACCTCACCAAGTTTTTAGCTTTTTACCTATGAACTGTCACCCCGGTGTCTGGGTCACACTCCAGGACTGTCCCCAGGACACAGCCTGGGCCAGCTCATACTACTGATTCTCTGCCCCGTCCCCAGCGCTGGCCAGAGCGAGCTGGGACAGTGCCTGGGGCCTGGCTCCCCCCCCACCCTGTTTGGAAGAGGTCACTTTATCCCATCTCCACCACACCCGGGGACACGGCTCGTCCCCATTTGCCACCTGAGACCCAGTTGGGGACTGGGTTGGGGTTTTTTTGAGGTGGGGGGGAGGTTGACTGTTGTTGGTTTGGGTTTGTTTTTTTTTTTTTTTTTTAAATTTTAAATGCTCTTTTGGTTGGCTTTTACTGGGGGAACTTGAGGTGCGGGAGGGGGGGTTGACAAGCATCTCTGTACATATAAAAACTTGTCAGGTTTACCTTGCTCCAGCTGTTTGAGGTGGCCCAAAGGGCAGGGGGGTGGTGCTAGAGCCTGTTTGTATTCCCAGTGGATCCACATGGAGCAGAGGGCAGAGCTCTGAGGCACCAGAAGGGACCATGGGGATGTGCTCAGGGGTGGGCAGGGGGTGTTCTACAGCTGCCTCCCCTGCCAGTCCCCATGACACATCAGCACTGCTTCAGCCCCAGAACACCACACACCATCACCCCAAACCCGAAGCATCCTCCATCCCTGGTTCATGGACCTCAGAGATGGGGAAAACAGCCGTGCAGGTGTTGTTTGCCCTCCTGCAGAACCCACAGGCACCAGGACACCTGCATGAGGGAGCTGCCAGCTGGCCCAGACCTGCCCTGCCAGCGGGGAGAAGCCCAGGGGTCTGCCCTGGCCCCTCACTGAGCAGGGATCTGGGCTCCACACGGAATGGGAAGTGTCACAGGGACGATACAAAATTCCCATGTTTTTGCACAGCACAAATGATTTACTAAAGGCTCAGTATCCAGGATTAAAACACGTCTGTCCCCACCCTTCACACTGAAACAAAGCCAACACAGGGGTTTTGCTGCCAGTCTTTGCTTTTCCTGATCCACCACAGCAGTTTCTTATTTATCCACCCCTTTCCCTCCTCTTTTCAGCCCTTCCAAAAGAAAAAAAGTGCTTTTGATTGAACATATTTTTTAAACAAACCAATTCTTTCAGCTTTTTTTTTTTTTCTTGTTTCCTTCCTTCCTCATGGCATGACTGTGTGGAAATTCATGTCAGTAAATTTAGTTTTCTTTGCCAAGCTGGAAATACAGTTCAAGAAAATGTATTTTTGAGAGAGACCAGCAATGGTTTATTAGGAATGTCGGTATTGTTATTACTGGCAGGTTTTTCCCCAGTCTGCACCCTTACAGCATTCCCACCCTGCACAGGGGAAATTTTAGTTATGGGTTTATTCTGTGAGTAAGGGAAATACTCTCAAATGTGGCCCCAGCCTGAGGGTTGGAGGTTGAGCATCCCTGAAGCTGTTCAAGAGCATGGTAGGGGATCAGAGCCCCTCCACACACCACAGAGGTCTCAGCACAGGGGAGACCCCACTGCCACAAAATAATCTAGTTTTTCTCTTGCTCCCAATCCCTTTTAAATACCTTACCAAAAAATCTTTACTTCTGAAACACCTCTTTATCCAGTGTGCTTCCCCTCCCTGGCTCTCCTTGGTGTTATCCCAGAAGATGGCAGTGTAAAATGACATGGTACTTTTCCCGAAGTCCTGCTTAGGACTCTGGGTACCTAATTCAGGATTGTAAGAAGGCTGTACACAAGCTCAGCTCAGCTCCGCTCCTCACAGGAACACAAGAAAGGCAAGAGGCACTGGTAAAGAGCTGGCTCCCTTTCCCAGCACATGAGCCAGTGCTGTGGTCAGCGTGGGTTTCAGATCCTGAAGCTTTTTTTTCAGCATCACTGCGAGGACACTGCTCCCTCCCAAGCCTGGCTTGAATAATCCCATTCACCACAAGACTCGTGAGGCTTAAAGGAGTTGTCAGCGTCTTTGAATATTTTCCTTCTTGGGAGACTTGGCTGCACCCTGTAAAGTGAAAGCCCTGAGCAAAGGATGCTGGTGGGATCCCTGCCTCCAGAACAGCACAGCCCTCAAAGGGGCTGGGAGCACGTTTTCCGCTGCTTTCATGTGGCTGCTCACTCCTCTCCAAACATCTCCGTGGTCTCTGCTCAATGTCTGCTGTCTGGCGTGCTGGGAAGGCAGTGGAAATACTTGTTTTTCACTCTGGAAGAGGGAAGCGATGCCATGAGAGATGTGACTGCAAATGCTCCTGCCCTGCCCATCAGCACAAGAGCTGGAGGGCACAGCACTGCTCCTGGGCAGCCTCAGACCCACAGACCTTGCTGGGGTCCCCCAAATGCTGCCTCACCCCAATTAAAGGCTATGAAAAGGAAAGAAGAGGGATTTTAAATCTGGCTGAAAGCTGTGGAAGATGGAATTTCCCCACCAGGTTTTAGTTAGTTCCCAGAAGGAGCCTGACTCTGCAGGTTTCCTCCAGAGTCACATCTGCAGATGTGGGACCTGGGGCTGGCTTTGCTACAGGATCCTTTCCTTATCTGACCCCTTCCAAGCACCAGCTCTGAGCTCACTTCAAACCTCCTCCACTACAGCTAAGTGCTAACAGCTCCCACCCATCCCTCTAGCCCTTACCTTGTCCAGATCCAAGCCTCTGGAAAATTTCCTGTATTTGCAGCATTTTCCCTCCTCCTGAGCCTCTCCAGCAAGCCCCTCTGAAACTCCAGGGTGTTTTTCAGCTGTCAAGCTACAAGCAGAGCACAAACAGGAAAGTGCCTGGGACTTCCTTTGAACAGTTTGGGGTGGGATTTTCTGCTTTTATTCTGTTAAAACCTAGGCAGTACATTCTTATCTTCACAGCAGCTAGTGCTATTGGCATTTAAAGGCTCAAGATGCCAAGGAATCAGTGCAAAATCCAGTGAAGGCTGCCAAGATGGAAATCACCATTGGATCTCTGCTCAAAAAGCTGTGTCCTGTCAACAGTGCTGCCTACCCAGCTGCCCCAGACCTTGGCCCAGTGGTTGAGATTCCATGAGGTGACAGAAAAAAGCCTTCACACAGAGGGTGTGCCTGCAAGTCACATCTCACTTTCTGCTGCTCCAGGCATTATTCAGTCTTCATCCACCTGGACATGGACCACTTGTTAAGTTCCCATGCTGGAAAAACAAAGTGCTGCACACACAGTCGAAATAAAAGTCAGAAACTGACAAAAATGTTTAATATTAGTTTTAACGAGAAAGTGACCGTACTCGCTTAGATGAGAAAGTAATGACTGGGTGTGTATAGTGAGCTCTCCTGCCAACCTGTCAGCCCAGGGCTGTGGCTCTGCGAGGCCCAGGCCTCCCCGCTGCTGCTCTCAGCGTGTGACAATGCAAACTCACTGGGACACAAAACACAACTGCCGTGGGAGCCGGCGTGTGGAGGCTGCGCTCAGGTCTGCGTTTGGCTGCCGCTCTTGGGCTGTGGCACATATCAGCAGAACTGCAAGAGAAGGGAGTTTAAACTCCAATTAGAAACTTCACTGCCAAGGGGAGCTGCAGAAGGAAGTAAGGATCCAGGTGTGGGCTTGTTTCAGAAGCTGGTAAGAACTTGGGGGTTCTCAGAAGCAGGGGCCAAAGGGAGCTCCCATGTGAATCTCTCCCTGTGGCTCTTTGGCATTTTGTAGTGGCATCATTTCTGCTCGCCACTGACCAGGAGGTTTCTGCTCACCCCTGAGCTCTGTGCACAGCATGAAAGAGCAGTTTTGAAATCCTGAACATCATCACCGCTACCCTCAGAGGGCAGAGACAGCGTGGAAAGCACTGTAAAGCTGGTTATGGAAGAAGGGATACGAGGAGAGAGCAGGGAATGTGGGAATGTGGAAGTGATACTTGACCTCATCTGCAGAGATGAACCCAAAAGCTCTTGCCTTTGTGCTGGGGGGGGGGAAGATCACTTTCTAGAGCCAGTGAGGGTTTGGCAAGCACCTCTGAGCAGCAGCCAAGGGCCTGCAGCATGGTGGGTGCAGCCACCCCAAGACCCCTCAGTGCCAGTAATAGCCCTGGTGCGCTACCTTCCAGCGATTCCCACACTCATTGCACACGACGAAGGTGGTCATGGGCTCGTCGGAGCTGCGGGTCTGCACCTGGAGGGGACAGAAGAGAGGTGAGAGCTGAGCATCACACATGGCCCTGTCCCTCCAGCCTCCAGGGATTCGTGCTGGGCTCACAAAAATCAATGAGAGACCAAGGTTTGGAATGGCAAAGGAGCTTTCCAATAAAGTAAGTCTGGTGGTTGTGCTACACACAGATATACACATGTAAACACATCATGACCCCCTTCAGCCTGACATTACCTGAGTGACAAGTTTTGGGAGAACATATTTCCCTCCTCACCCAATCTGCTGCCCATTTCTTGCAGATGACTCTGGAAGTGGACTTGCCCACAGCCAATCCCTCCCCAAACTGTCCCCCAGGAAGGGATGTGGCCAGCACTGCGATGACAAACCCCTCAGTCCCTAACACAAGAACACAGAAAAAGCACTCAAGCCATTCCCATTTACGGAGCAGTCCTACATCTTGGCTTCACAGGAACACACTCTGGGTTACCAGGTTCTGCACAGTTCCAGTCTGGTTTGTGTTTGAGCCATTAAGGAACTCTGATATTTAACCCAGATGTGATTGCTGCCTCTCACTGGCTCTTGCCAGAAACACATACTTTACTAAAAACCAGATTTTCATGGCATTTGAATACCACAAGGCAGACCTGGACTGAAAACACTGGTACTCCCCACACTAGTCAGGCAGAACTGTGCCAAGGGGTGATTATGGTGATCCACGCGTGTAATTACCCGATGTGCAACAGTCACAGTATTTGCATGATACAAATTAACCATTTTTGCAAGAATGCTGGACAGCTAAATTCTGTAATTCTCCCCCTTTACTGTCTGCTTTCAACATCCTCATAAATTCCAGTTCATCTACTTGAGACTTACATCTCATCACCCACTAGCGATTTCACTAGAAAACAAATCAAAATACAGAAAACCTCTTGATATTTCTATTAGAAGACACTGCTGTCTCCTGCTCAAATCCCAGGCAGTCAAGCTCCAGTCCACTACAGGTGGAGACAGTGCCATGTGCTGGGACAGCCCAGGAATGCTTACTGGGAGCACTGGCAGAACGTGGCCTCTCGCCTGAGCCAGCCTGTGGGATGCAAGGCTGCTGCTGAGCCAAAGGAAACTCCCTAGTCAGATTCCTGGATCTCCTTCTCTTTCCATGTGTTTGTATGTCAAGCTCAAGCAGATGCAGGAGTCTCAGCCGGCACTTGCACACGCAGTTTGTGCGCAGTCACTCAGCAGCAATCTGGTGGCTGCTGGTGCATTTTTGAGTATCTGCACATTCTAAACCACTGACTCACAGCAAAGGCACATTTATCTCCAGATGCCTGGCATGAACATGGGAGCTAAAAAGCACTGGTAATGCACAAGGCTTCCAACAGCTGGCCATGGGGAAGGAAAATCCTCTATCTGCTTACATCTGCTTACATCACAGCTTCATTTATTCCTTTTGTTTCACCCATTTCATGCTATTTGATTTTAAATAAGTTGGGACTTATCCAGCTGCAGGTTATCTATACTCTTAATTTGTACTTTTAATACCATCAATATGTCTGATTCAGTTTCTGGAGCCTCTCTTCTACACTACCCACTCCTTTCTTGTCTGAATCCCACCATTCCCAGCACCTGCTTTCAGTGAAGAGCACTGCTAAACTTTTGAAAGCTTCCTCAGTGCTGCACAACTCCTGCTGTTGTACAAATGAGCCAAAAAGGTACACAAGCTCACAGAAACACATGCAGAAGTACATTTTAGACAGCATTGAGTGTTTTTTGTCCACCAGTAGCAAAATTTGTGCTGTGCTGCAGGGCCTGTCACAGAGCAGTGCGAGCTCATGACTGTGATGGATCACGTCCTGTGCAGAGGCCAAGACAGGAGCAGGAAAACCAACCTGAGTGTAGGTGCAGTTCTTCTTCTTGCATTTCCCACAGGTGAAGAGGTCAGTCTGCGTCCCTCCTGTCTTGGCCATCTGATGCTCTCGGATTGCTTCTTTTGTCATGGCTTTCCTGATCTCTTTCAGCTCATTACTGGCCATTTCCTTTAAAAAAAAGAAAGAAAAAAAAAAGGCAATACAACCACATCTGCCCAGTTTTACCACCACACCCGCTACAGTGGAAACAGCCAACAGGACAAGGCAGCCTGACAGATGGGCATTAAGACAGAAAGCCTGTTGCAATTCTGGTTTCTGGTTCATACCCAGAGCCCCAGGATGATGTGAAGGCCCAAAAAACCACTCTCCACACTGCAAACCCCATGGCAAGCTCCCTCCATGCACTCTGTCAGCAGTTACTGAGAAAACTGCAACCCTGGCAGCAGCCCAGCAAAGCCTCAGGACACATCCCTTGTGAAAAGCCAACCCTGCTCCTCAGGCTCCCTCACCTCCGAGGTCATCACCGCAATCTGCTCGGGGGTGATGGCCCCACACAGCACGTTCTTTTTCAGCTCAGGATTTTTGGAGTCCTTCAGGTTGGAGATGCGGCTCCTCACACGGTTTTTGTATTTCATATCGGTGTTCTTGACATCCTGGTAGATGCGTAAGGGCAGTCAAGGAGCCTGTAACCAGCCCAGAAGCATCAAGCACTCCCCAGACACCCGTGAAGAACAGGGATTGTCACCCACTGCCAGGATGGAGGTGCTGGGACCCAACAGCAGCATCTGCTCTGGGAGGTCAGTGCTGGATTTGAGAGCAGGTTTATACAATCCCAAAGTTCAGGGGCTTCCAGCTTGGCCTTTTTCACTGTGCTGGAAATATTCAGCTATGCTCAGGTTCTACAACCTTCCCTTTCTCCCAGCAAGGCAGCCACAAGCCCTTCCACTGAGAGAGCCCAGCTGCACCTCCAACCCCACAGTTCCCAAACCAAGCAAACTCCTCCTATAAGGCTTATCTGACATAAACATGGAACTTCATCCTCATTGCTCCATCCTTTCCATTGCTTTTGTCTAGATCAGCACACGCTCCTTAACAGGGAGCACAGAGAAGCTGCACGTATTTGGAAGCAGAATCAAAAGCAGGAAACAGCACTCTGATGGGAAGGACAAACTAGGGATTACAGTCTCTGAGCTCCCAACTCCACACTGGTAGTTCCTTAGTGGCCTAGGACTCAGCCAAGCAGAGCTGCAACCAGACCCAGAACCCTGACAAACTGCAGCAGAACATTTATGCACAGACGGTCTCATTTTTCCTTTGAGCACATGGATCTCACTGCTGGAGGCATGCAGGCCCTTGAGGAAGCACTGTACAGCAAGGATATACTCTTCAATCTGGGCTGCTATGTGCTCGCAGTCAGCACCAATGGCGATGTAGTCATCTGTAAGACAGAAAAAAATAGGAGCTCAGTTCCTTCCAACCAAGCCAAGGCTCCCCAGGCTCAGTATTTCTGACCTACAGATCTGGACAGTTTGCTGGTTTGATTCACATGCTATTCCCATCAAATGGCATCTTGGCCTTTGCTCTTGGTACTCTCTTGACACTTTGGAAAAGAGCAGTGATGAAAATAGATTAATCTAGCCAGTCTGTGCCCTGTGCCTCTAGGATATGGACTGCGTGAGACAAAGGTAACAACAGCCTTGGCCCAAGAACTTAGTTTTCCAATATATTTTTCATATAATTGAAATAAAAATCTATATAGGCAGGAATTGAGTTTCCTCAGATATTCACCTCAATGAGAAGTAACTCAGACCAATATTTGGGAGGGGATGGAGGTGTGTGGCATTGGGATCAAGCCTTCCTTCCTCATCTCACCTCAGTACTGTCTGCTCTTCCCCTCTTCTTCCACAGACCAGTTAAACAGCATCATATAGATTGCATAACTGCCATGGATTTGGACAGCCAGTATGATAACCAACACCATATATCAGGAAAGGTAGGGCACAGCTGAGTTTAGGGAAAGGCTCAAGGGAACTCTTTCCAAGATTTCATGTGGAAAGGGTTTTTCTAACAGCTGTGGGAAGCATTTAATGCAGCATATAAACACATGCACAGGAAAGCTAGAAATAAAGACCTCATGAACTTCTCCATCTGTCATCTACATTCCTTGGCTCCAAATTAATAAGACTCTGCAGTGCTTAGACCCCAATTTTTTAAAGGGATCTGCAATGTGGACACAACCAGATGCTCAAACTTCTAGGCATGCTGAGCACCTGCAGTTGCCTCTCACTTGATATGGCACAGAGGGACTGCAAGAGGGATCTGTTCCACCCCAGATCCAGAGGACCACAATATTTAAGGAGATCCTGTCTGCAAAGGCAGCAGAATCTGACAGCAGACGCTGACTGGCATAAGCACCATTCCTACAAAGTCCATGTACTGAGTTACAGCTTCACTTTTTGCCCCGAGGGTGACAGGAAAGACAACTTCACTTTCAACAATCATAAAAGATCTAGAAAGTGAAGCAAATCTCTGTACACCCGAAAGATTAAACTTCTGCACAGACCACCCCATCCTGCAGAGCAGAAGACCCCAAGTAACCCTGTGTGACAAACCCCATGTTCTTAACAGCCATTGCTTGACACATTGTCGTGCCTCCAGCTCCAGCCAGGTCCCTGTGTAAGTGTCTGAAAATGATGCAACAGCAGCCACTTCATCAAAGGGGTGACCAGTGGCTAGACTGAGCTGCTGGAAATAATCCTGTGACAAGGCTGCTCCAGAACAGTGTGTCTAAGCTGAGCGGGCACTGACAGTCTCTGTCAGAATAGTCCAGGAGCTGTGAAGCACTTGGGGCAATGCATGAGTTCCCTCAGCACTTACCATCAGCCTGCAGAGCTGCTGTCAGCATCTCTCTGCATTTGTTGCGCACAGCGTCACAGGTGATGGGGGCCGGAGGGAAGGTGGTGATTTTGGGGGTGGTCGGAGTCTTTGGAGGCTCCTGCCTTTTGTTGGAGCTAAAAGAAAAACTTCACCTGTGAGAATGTCTCAGTTTGGGCCACTGAGAGCAGAGGGAAGCAGCAGGTATGTGGCCAAGCATCCTCTTAATCATAATACAGAACCAGTCAGAACACAGTGCAAAGTCATTGTCCCAAATCAGCACAGAGCACAACACAGCAGCCAACGCCCTCAGCCCAGACACGAGCTCTCCTGTGGACACTGCTGGCTGCCAGCAGAGGTTTAATCCATGATCAACCCTGCCAACCATCTTGTGATATTCAAACATATCAGCTGCTGCACCACTGGGCATCAAGCGAAAATGTTACTGTTGGACATCACCAGTAACCCAAATACAGGACATCTGAGACCATCAGCACTCTCTCAGTGTGCAGTGCAGATTCATGGTACTTCTTTCCTCTTTAACTTTGCAGGACACGAGGCCCATAACTGCCCTCAGCAGAAAGCAAGCAGAAAGCTCCAGAAGAAGGAGCTGTGCTAAGGAAAACAAAGAAAAAGAAAGAAAATGTCTCCTTAAATATCCTTTGATATTTAAAAACCACCACCAACAAAGTGTAGCACATGAAAGGTTCTTCCTTTTTCCTGTAATCTGAGCAAGACACTGATTACTCATCTCACAGAAGAGCACCCCTACACAGCTCATACAGATGCCAGGCTAGCACAGGACTAAGAAATACTGCTTTGCTCTCAAAAATAACTCCATTTCCCCCTGCGAGCAATAACGGGCACAGGCAAGGGAACGCAAACACCTGCCTGCTGTGGCTGACTCAGTCAGGTCACCTGCATGGATGGAGACCTGCCTGCACAATCAGCACATGATGTGGGCAGGCTGAGTCACTACTGCAGGGTCTGCATACAGAGAATGAACCTCAATGAGCAGCTCAGCTGGTTGTGCACCCAGAAAGCCTAACATCTGCACATGGCATTAGTCAGCCCTGCAAATACTGCTGGTAAAAGATCTGGGCTAGTATGATTCACAGATCATTTTCTAGAGCTTTGTTCTTCCCCCTAAATCAGGCAGCAGAACAGCAATTTTCTTTTTTTCAGCAGAGATTGCCCTGGCTTTGGTGATTTGGCTGTTAAATTTCCTGTATTTATGGCCAATGCCTGGTACCTTTATTACACAAAGAGACAGAAAGGGAAAAAAAGAAACCTCAATATTTTACCCATGCCATGTTGGCAAGATCTTCTTGAAGATCCAAGTGGCTTGACAATTTTTATTAAGCTGGGTCACTACTGCCAGTTCTTTGCCATCAAAAATAAATTTGTTATGAACAAGCACTTCCACTACACTGTCCAGGAAGGGATTAGTCAGCCCACAAAAAAACAGCGCTAAGCTGGAAACCTTCCGAATCTGCTGCCACACAAACTGAGCCAGATGACTTTAGGGACTTATCCTGGGAGCTCCTGTGACTAAGGTCATATCCAGTCTGGCTCAAATCCCACAGATCACTACTGTGGCTACTGGATTTCCACAGTTCAGAGCCTCACCAAGCCCTTTTCAGAAGCATCCACCAGTGAACCCTCAGCAAATTGTTCAGGTCAAGCCAAAGCAGAACTTTGATTTCTGGTTCATATGAAGGAGATGATGCACTCTGTGAGGGAGATTGTACTGTGAGTTCACTGTGTTTCTCTTTGACCAGCAGCTGAATAAAACCCCTTTTTACCAGCTGGTTTTACTGGTACTGCAGGAGCTTATTCAATAACAGATT
Organism: Rhabdornis inornatus; assembly: GCA_013397075.1. NCBI lineage: Eukaryota > Metazoa > Chordata > Aves > Passeriformes > Rhabdornithidae > Rhabdornis > Rhabdornis inornatus. The sequence goes on from VWZS01000833.1 coordinate 148,943, forward strand.
TGTGTCCAAATAGCTCAAAACATTCAATAGGATTTACACCGCACATGTTACAAAAAGAAGAAACAACTTAGGCTGTAAATAATCCATTAGATGATGATTTTCTCCTATCTGGAATGTAGAAACTGCTATCAGGTACTTTTGTGCTTAAGAAGCTACACACAAATCACAGGCAGCACTCATGGGGGTGTATATACCAGAGCATACACTAAAAAATAACCCATAATTCAGGAATAACCCATCTAAAAAAATCACAGCTTCTCATGTTACATAAAACAGTTTGGAAAAATTAGACTTCCCGAAGGACAAAGGCAAAACATACTTACAGTAAAAGGAAGGACTGAAGGAATATGGGTGGTTTGCGGCAAGGGAAACTTAAAGGAGACAAGTCCTGAAATTCCTTACAAAGGAAGATGGCAGGAAAAAATCCACAGAAGGGTGTACAAATTAGTTTATTAAGATAAGTTTTGATCGAGAGTAAGTTTTAAACTGTAAAGGTGGGTTATGAATTGGAAATACTGCCAAGGGCAGCTGTGGAACTGCCCTGCCCTGAGGTTTTCTAGTGTTGTCAAAGAGCTTGAAAAAAGCCTGGCAGGGACAGCTTGGGCAGAGGTTGTGCCGTGCTGAGGAGGGGCTTCAGAAGAAGTTTCCCGGAGAGCTCTTCCAGATTTAAATTTTGTATCATTTTGCAAGCAACAAACAAAGGTTTCCCAGAGCAAAACCCTGCCTATGAACTCTGACCTCAATGCGAACTCAGGTCACCAACCTTCACTACAATGAGTCCTCAAACACAGGTCTTCAAAAATGCATTTGCAGAGATAATACTTGATTTTTCAGGAAAGTTCTATCTGCAAATGCTGTTGACTTGAATATAGAGATGTTTATTCCTTGGGGAGTGGAAAAAAACTCAACAAGGTGCATGGTAGTCCCACTTCTGTTAGCTGATAAGGAAAGATACCTTTGCTTGCACACACACACATCATCCATGCACTGAGATGAGATCTGAACCCTCAAGAATTAGATGAAACAGATTTCTCAGCCATTCCAAAGACAGAAAATTATTTACTAAGGTTTAGAGGTTAGTTTATAAATAGAATAGTTGGGAAATAGAGCTCAAACAAACCTAGAAGACATATTTCAGGAAATCCTTGTGTTTCACACTGTTCCTGTTAAACAGGAGAAAGAGCTTGTAAATCTACTCAGGCAGCAAAAGTTTATACATAAAACAAGGCTATGCTGGAACAAAATGGTGGCAAAGCAGCAGCCAGGGACTGCAATCAGAATTCAGGGCTGCACTGGAAGAAAATCCTACAGAAGAGCTAAATTCAGGCCACAGATCCAAAACCTCCTAATAAAGGCAGTTTAGAGAATCCTGGAAAAGAAAAGCCTCATGCTGCCAGAGACAGAAACATTAGACACAGCCCATTAAAATGTACTACACTATGGGTCTGAAACTCTACAGCACAACAGAATATGCTTTAGATTAGAGTAAAGCAGCATCTGAATTCACAGGTGCCAGCTCCAAGCTGGCTGGCTCAGAGCTTTCAGGTCTTGTAGTGATAGCCCCAGTCACTACACGGGGATTTCTACATCTGTGCTCCAGAAAGCAAGATGAGTTTCAGGCTAAGAGTTAGTCAAATATTTTCCCCTGACCGAAATGGAAGGCATAGCCAATATCTAACAGACTAAGAGGCTGAAATATCTGAAAACAAACTGATCTTTCTGGTGTCTTGACAGCAGCCTCATCTGAACCAGCTATCACACACAGAGCAACCAGTCTGACTCCACTGCAGTCTCTGCTTCAAAGAACAGAGACTGTGCTCTGCCAATAAATTATTATTTTTTTAAGGCAGATTAGTAGTTTATTTTACAGGACTGGAGAAAAAACATTCCTGTTTCTGGAAGAGAGCCTGGCTCAACAGACTGACACCAGGAGCTGGCCCCTGCTCCTGGTCTAGGCTACACTAATCCACTGGCTTCTGTTCATCCTTCACAGCCAAGGGGATGCTTTGCTAGTCAGAAGATGGAGGCTGAATACATGCAAAAAGCAACAAGGACTAAAAAACCCCATAAAACTGCAGTATCTGCAGCACATTAAGGCACAAGGGAATATCAGCAGCACAAGGCAGACAACTCCACTCCACACACCCCATGATAAGTGACAAAGCAAGGAGGCAGCAAGGAGGGGTTTTGCCTCTGTGCCTACAGCCAAGATCCTGTTCCAAGTGAAATCCCACACAGATCTGGACAGCCCTGGCTCCCATTCTGCACTGCATCACTGAACTCCAGCCTGGCTGATAACCAAAGACACCAATCATTTAAAGTCATGGAGATCAGCATCAGCAGCTCTGTATCAAGGCTCACCCTGAAGTGCCAGGCCTGAGAGAGCTGAGCAAAAACAAAGAAGTGACAAGAAAGTGACCAACAAAGGCTGCAAACATGGACAATCCTGCAAGTCAGCAGGACTACAGCCTGAATACTCTAAATCTTCTGTCAAGCTTGGGAAATTGGCTAAATCACTTAAGAGCCAAATCTAGGAAGCACACACCCTCCTGGGATCTGAGGCTGGGAGAAATTTCCAGAACAAAGCTTTCAATCCCATTTTCCCCCTCCCCTTTGATCACTGTCTGCACTCAACAACTGCAGTCACAGGCAGTGGAAACAGGATGCAGCAGTCAAGGCATGGCAAGGAGCAAGCATGCAGCTGACCTGCCAGCTGGGGGACATCAGCCACAGGGAAAAGAGGACTTCTGCTGGCATTTGTCAAGGACAAAGAAATGGAAGTTTTACTTTAGTAATGTATATCAATCAATCCCATCCATCACTTGACACTGCAAAGGCCAAAAATAATCTTCATTCTAAGGAGTTCAAAGTTAGAAATAAACAAAAACGCATAAAACATAAAAAAGAATAGGGGAATCTTCTACTACTAGAAAAAACAACACATAACCAAGAATAAAAAACATTAAATAAAATATTAACAAAATTTTAAGACTTGCTAAAGCCACTGTATTTTTCGATGTGTATTTCTGTATTACAGTCAATTAATAACATCACACAGATCAACCTTGAAGAAGAAACACTTTCAGTGTCTCTGACCAGAAATCTGACTACACAAAATTCCTGACTCAGACATGTAAGAATTAAAGTAAGGTTCCTTAAGGAAATTTAAATTCTCTAACAGTGTCATCTTTGGTAAAAGGGAAGTATTACCTTTGGTCTCTTGAGTTACCAGTCTCCCTGGAGGAAGATGTTGGCAAAGACAGGCTTTTCTTTTTCTCCTCATTTTTTTCCTCAGAAGCATCTGTGTTCAAAAGAGGAATCAGTTCAGAACTGGCCTTTATGCTACAGCCCTGCCTATACTCCTCAATGTTTTCATACTACCTGCTGTTAGCCTAAAGCAAGTTATTATTCTCTCAAAAAGAATCAGGTGAAAATGCCTTTATGGCCTTCCTGCTCTCCAACAGACCTTTTCCTTCCTTCCAAGTAGAAACTAATTCAAACAAAAGCTTTCCTCACCAAACTAGAGAGCAATCAGTTCCCTGCCTGGAAAATTAGCTTCCTCACAAGACATGCCTTTTCACAAAAGTTTCTTTCAGAGGCTGCTGAGCAGGGATTAGATCAAGTTCTCTCAAGCACAACTAAAAGGAGAATTTCAGGCCAATACCAGCTGAAGGGCTAGTACAGGCTGGTCCTTGTGGGAGTACAGCTTCTTCTGATTCCCAAATGCTGCTGAAAGCCAACAGCACAACCCTGGAGAGGACTTTCATGACACTGTAGAACAAGTTTGACCCTGAGGTAAATTGTCTGAGTCTAGCCAATACACACCCAATCTAATGAGGAGGTAACAATCCAAGCAGCACAGGAAAAGAGCCCTTTTAACACTCATCCAGCCTACAAGAAATGGGAGCCCATAACCAGGAAAGCCTCCCCAGCTGGAAATGGTCCATGTGAGTTTATTTGACAGGATGGTGAACTAAGATCCTTCTCCAGCTCACCACCCAAAATGCATTCCAGCACTTCCCTTCCTGAGCTGTTGCACAAGGCTGACAGCACACATGGTGTTAATGCCACGCAAAGCACAAGTGGGAGCAGAAGGTCCAGAGCACAGATAGTTTCTACAAATAGTGTTGCTAATCATTATGTGATGAGGTATAAGTTAACAGTCCTGAAGCTTTCAATGCTCTTCCAATGATGAGCTGGCTAAACAGGAGCTAAATCTAGGGGGATGCATGATAGGACATAAAACTCGAAAGACAGAGAGGGTGGAATTGTAAAGGCTGATTTCCTAGAATGTTTATTCAGATCAAGAGATAAGCTCTCCCAAAAAACTCAGCCTCCCACTGAAGGCAGCCCGTTCACAAGCTGAATCTGACAGGAACATGCTGATTTCCTTACCTAGAAGTTTCTTCCAAGATTTGATGAGGGATTTGGCAAGTGATATCACTTCTTCATCTGTGCTCTGCTTCCTCAGTGCATTCACCGACATCCCAATGCGGGTGGACTGTAAGGGAACACTCCAGTGAATCACTCCAGAACAGATTCATCATTAGTTACTGACTGAAGTCTCAAATAACCATGACAAAGTCAAAGCCATGACCAAGACAGGAGTATCCAAAGGCTTGCAGAATGATTTTGTGACCCTTAAAACTTTGGAAGAGTGAGGTGACACTCTCCAGCCTGCACAACTGAACAGAAGACACATCCAATCTCCAACAAATCCCTTCCCTACACACTTGTGACATTCAAGCTTAGAGTGAAAAACTCCAAGATGCATCACAACCCCCAAATTGTAATTCTGCTCACTCTTCCCCAATGTCCTAAATATCAACATTACAAAGAACTTCTCCCACGACTGCCCTGTGTTTGCTACTTTAACCCAGTATTTCCTCTTTTTGCACCCTACAAACAAGATTTGAGCAGTTACACACATGGTGACCCAGGGCTCTTTAAATGCAAGTCCAAAACCCAACTTCCGCACTGCTTTATTGGATTTAATGTTTATTTTGATTCTTTGCATGAGGCGAGAAGTGTGAGAAAATCTATTAAGTTTATTTAGACAACATTTTGAACTCATCCAGATGCAACCTTCAGCTTTTTACCATAACTGTGCAACTCACCTGCAGTAAATCCAAAGTCATAGGCATACTTTTCAGTTCTTTCAGTAAATCCATTGCACCTTCCTGGAGAGCAAAAGAGAAAGAGAATGAGTGCCTCAGCTCTTATTAAAGAAATTCAACAGCTTGGGAATAGACAGAGAAAGTTGAATTCAAAGCGAAAAACACCAACAAGCATTCCCTGAAACATCACCAAGCTCACTGCTGGGGTTGCTGTTCCAGACAGACGGTAGATCCTGCAACCTGAAGGCACCTGAACTACTGGAATGGGCAAAACAGAAGACCACTGGAGTGCTACAGGTCCTTGCTTGTGTATCATGCGAGTGCAGCATTAGTTTATTATTCTTACCTGGCATGCTGAACATTTTTAACACCTGAAAAACACACTCTGAATTACAGCTGTCAATGACTCCATGTAGCTGTTTCCTAGTTTTCATATTAATACCACTCTGCTCAGGACAAAAGCTGAGACCAGGAGCAAAGCCAGCAAGCCGTGATGCTGAAGAGTTGGTCACTTGAAACGTGTTCTGTGAAGTCTCCTTACATCATCTCTACATCCCAGAACCCAGGATCGGGAAAAATCTGGCTAGGAATCTGTAGAAACCTAAAACTGGCAGTCACTCAGAGAACTGGAAATCACTTGTCTCCCTCTAGCACATCCCAGCCTGGCGTAGGCCTGTCTCCATTCAGCTGGCTCTTTCCCCCCAACCCCCTTCCCTCAAACAAGGCTTCCAGTGTTCACATTTAGCAGCTCATTTACAACACCACCACTCCAAGCCCAGTTGCAGCACAAGGCCTGCACAGCAACCACTGTAGGGAATGGAAGCTGCCTGCACTGCCAGCCCTGTCCTCACATCCCATCCTCCCTATGCAGAAGGGCTGCTTCCAACTCATCCCAGGAAGCAATCCAGCTGTAATCCACCCTACAGAACAGATGCCAAAATCAAAGCAGAGTCAAAGCCTTCAGCGTGCACAAAAGCAACTCACACCAGCATAAACCACACACATTTACAGTACCAAGAATGACTGACTTCCCCCTCAGGCAGTTTCAAACCTTCCAGTTCCTCCAGCCCTGAACACCCGAAGCGACCCGGTGATTCCTGACCCCAAATGGAGCCACTCGACACAACGGCAGCAAATGAGGATCCACCAAAAAACTAGAGCAACAAACAGGTACTCCAGGAAACTGTCCTGCAGGAAGAGTTCTAAGATTAGCCAACACACAGCATGCTGCAGTTCAGCACTATCTCAAATGCCAGCCAAGAGGAAATGTTGCATACCCCTCCTGTAAGAAGCTGCCTCTTTCCCAATGAAGCTGGAAGCAAATTCTGCAAAATTGCTCCTTTCCTATTTCAACACTGATGCTGAAAACCTGCCACCAGCAAGAACAGACATCACAGGCTGTGCTTTAGCCCAAACACACTTCCCTGGGTTGTTCCAACAGTGACACAAGTGACAGTGCTTGCCCCACCCACGGCTGGCAGGGTCAGTCCAACATCCAAAAGTTCATGTGATAATAGCACCCAGCATCCCATCACACGAATACCCCACTCCTCTAATCCCTTCCCCTCCTTGCCCATCATCTCCCACTCCCCACAGCCCTTCCCAGCCCCAAAATCCCTCTCCCCCACGCCAACACAGATGTACAACCTACCTCCATCACAAACCCTTGTCAGCTTTCTGCCTTAGCACTTGCATGACACTGTGCTCCTGCAAGCACTGATACATCCCATTAAGCTGGAAATTACCGGTTCCTGTCCCCCTAGGCTGTCACACGGGTCATATCACACCCTGCCAGACTCCCCGAGTGCAGACAGCAGCTTGGCCAGCCCTCCACACTCCAGAGGCCACGGGACTGAGCAGAAGGCTGTGGGATGGGGACGCAGGAAGCAAATCCATCAGCACCGGGGTTTTTCCCGAGGGCACACTGGAGCTGCAGGCCGGTGCTGGTGGGGACCCCGCTTCCAAAGGGCTCCCAGCGGGACAGGGGAGAAGGGCTGAGGATGCTGTGCAGGAGGAGAACAGCGGGCAAGCACCACAGGGTGCTGTCCCGGAGTGCTGAGATGGGGACACATCGGGCTGCCCTCCCAGTAACCGGCAGTGGGTGCATCCCACACCTCCGCAAAGGATGAGGAAGAGAGAGAGTGACGGGGCCTGAGGGAGGGAGCCCCACTTTAATGGGGGGAGCATCTGCTCCAGCACAATGTAATGACCGGAGCGGCACTGAAAGAGAGGCCCCCAAAATGGGATCTGGGGAGGGTGAGGCCCCTCACAACGCGCACCGAGGGAGAGGTGGGGGTCCACCAGCACGGCAGCGAGGAGGGGATCCTGCGGAAAGGGTCCGGGGACGCGTCCGCCAGACAAGAGCCCGGGGCAGGGGGCGGTCCCCCACCCCAACCGGGCTGCGGGGGCCCTGCCGCCGCGACTCACCGCGTTCTTCTTGGCCACCATCTTGTCCAGGCGCCTGGCAATACGCACGATCTCGTCCTCCCCGCCCATCGCGCCGCTCCCCGGGATCGGTGCCGGGGCCGGACGGGGGTCCGGGCGGGGGGAGCTGCTGTCGGTGCCCGGTGCCCACCTCAGCCCCCGGTGCCGCAGTCAGGGCGGGCGCACGCGGCGCACGACGGGAGTTGTAGTCCTCGGGACGCCAGCTCCACCCGCCGCCTGGCGGAGCGCTGCCCACGGGCGGGACTTCATCTCCCAGCGTGCCCCGCGCCCGTCCCGCGTGGTGCCGCCCGGCCGCCGGGGGCGCTGTGGGGGCTGCGGTTCGCCTCGCGGAGGCGGCTCGGAGCGGAGCCGGCACTGAGGGACCCCAGGGCCCGCCGCGGGGACGGCCGGGTCCTAAAATGCTGCTGCGGGTCCCGAGGAGTCCACGGACATTATGAGCACCTCTGCAGTGGAGTCAGGCTGAGAGCTGCGGGGTTCATCCTGGAGAAGAGAAGGCTCCGGGGAGACCTTTAAAGCCCCTTCCCGTGCCTAAAGGGGCTCGAGGAGAGATAGAGGGAGGCTTTGGACAAGGGCCTGGAGTGACAGAGCAAGGGGAATGGCTTCACACTGACTGAGGGCAGGGTTAGATGGGGTATTGGAAAGAAATTGTTCCCTGTAAGGTGATGAGGCCCTGGCACAGGGTGCCCAGAGAAGCTGTGTCTGCCCCTGGATCCCTGGAAGTGTTCATGGCCAGGTTGGATGGCGCTTGGAGCAGCCTGGGACAGTGGAAGATATCCCTGCCCATGGCAGAGGGTTGGAACAAGACGAGCTTTACAGGCCCCTTCCACCCCAAACCATTCTGTGACCGTGACTGTTGTCCACTGCTGTGCTGACCCCGCTCCCGGGATAAACCCAGGCTGTGCCGCTCATACAGCCTTGGGGACTGGACAGCATTTACCAGTGGATGTTTTGGGGGGCCAGGCTGGACCCCCTGTAGATGGCACTCGCACACTGTGTGAGGGCAGCGCATCCCCCGGGAGCTGCTGCTAAGCGCTGTTGCTGCCTCCAGCTGGTTCCTGGCAGAGGGAGAACTTCCATGCACAGCTGCCTGCACAGCCCTCGCCAAGCGCCGATGTTTCAGAGAGGGCCCTCCCTGACTGTGCTGGTGAAGAGCGGCCGTGTCCTGCCCCGATAGAGCTGCAGATCATGTGGAAGCACAGGGGATGCTGCATGTGGCCTCGGGATGCAGAGTTAGGTCATGGGAACCAGAATTCCCAGCGCCAATCTCCAACTGCACTCTGTCCTGGGGCAGCTGAGTTACTGAGGGCATAATCACAGAATCACAGAACTGGTAGGGTTCAAGGGCTTGGAGATCATCCAACCCCCCTTTGAAGTCAGGGTCACTTAAAGCAGGTGACACAGGAACTTGTCCAGATGGGTTTTGAATACCTCCATACAGAGAAGTATTGAACAGATCAGTGCTGAAGCTCTGATGAGTGGCTGACCACCAAATCTGCCCACTAGCAATCTGCCAGCTTGCTGTTCTTTGTAGCAATACCATGGAGATTTATAGCAATACAGAGCTCTGGGATCCCCTTGAGCAAGAGCTGCTCTCTGGATGTGTGAGATACGTGTCAGTTCATCCCTAAATCAGCAAAGGTGGCCCTAGATCAAATGGGAGCCCCAGACCCTCTCCCTGGCATGATACCTTGAAACTTCCTGGCTTGGCCCCATGTTTGTGAACAGGAGTTCCCTCAACTCCACAGTCTGGAGCCTGTGCAGCACCTGGAAATCCTCCAACCATTGGGGTGTGCAGGGTCTGGCTATGGAGTCAGGGGATGCTATTTTGGAGAGGCCCACCTCTGTTAGGGAGAAGGAGACAAGTCCCAACAAGGGGACCTTCTGTGGGTCCTTGGAAACAGGCAGCTGCCTGTCCCGTGTGTGGGGTCGGGTCACGCCGGTCCTCGGCGTCAGAGACACGCTCGAGCGGCACTGCTGCCACTGTGAGTGTGGTTTGTGTCGCTGCAATGCAGAGATGGTTCCTGACCACAAGTATGGCTGGGGACGTGTCTCAGATTCCAGAGCACACAGTCACTGCTGCCGAGTGCCATCACCCCCGTCGCTCCCTGCCTCGAGCAGGAGCCATCACCCTGCCACTACTGGCCTCCTGCAGTGGCAACCAGCCTCACTCAGGGCCCACCACTGCCTGCGTGGCAGCAAGTCCCCGAGGGACAGAATGGCACGAAATCCTCACGCCTGCAGCCCTATGTGCCTGCTGGGCATGTCCCCTGCCCCTGTGTGCCCGTGGGCAGGGGCCAGCTCTGCAGCCCAGCCCCGCAGCTCCGCTCTTGCCAAGGGTTAACAGGACACAACAGGCCAGGCGCTTGCAGAGCGGCGAGGGTTTCTGGCTGACCTTGGCTGGGAAGCAGCGGTGGCGTCGCTCAGCCCAGCCCCCCAAGCGTGGAGCCGGTGGCCAGAGCACTCCCCAAGCCTGGGTGGAGGTAGATCCAGAGGAAACTCCACCTCCGCGGGAGCCAACCTGCTATTGCAGGAATTCCCAGAGAAATTCCCGCTTGGGGTGATCTGTCAACGGATCCATGAACTTTCTTTTACCTCTTGTGAAAGCAGCTACTTGAATGTGCTAAAAACAGAGCAGGGGCGAGTCCATCAGGGAAAGGCTGGGAGGGGGCTTTTGCTGACCCCTGCACACCAAGAGACTCCCTGAAAATCTCTGTATGTGCTGCCTCACTGGCAGCTGCCCTTGGCAGGGAGATCTGGGAGAGCCAGGAGAAGTTTCCTGCAAAATAAAACCCCACAAAATCTCACCTGTTTTTTCCACTGGGCTACTGTACTTCCCAAGCGGGTCTCAGCAGATTTGAACACAGCGAATGGGCTGGATCAAGTTGGATGAGCTTTCCCTGCTTCCACTATCCCCAGTAAGTTCAAGTCATTTGGAGATCAGCCATCAAACCCCACCCTTTCTCTGCTCCCAACCACCAGAAGCTTGGTCTGGTCCACTTCTGGAAAAAGCAGAGATGAAAGGTGCATCCAGGTGGATGCCTTGTCCATCCACCCACCACAAAACCCACAGGGAAGCTCTGTCCTGAGACACTCCCTAACTTCAGGGGTGCTCAGGTCTCCAGGACCTCAGCCTTGGGTCACTGCTTGGAGGACTGGCTGTCCTGGGTGACACACTGGACTCTGAGATGGTAATGAGTGACCCCCCCATCCAGAGAACAACAATCAGTAGCTGATAGATGCTGAGACAGGAGATGGGAGCAGCTGCCGTAGGCTTTGCCAAAGCAGCACTTATTTTGGGGAGGGGTTTTGATGTGTCTCCCCTCCTCTTCATCCTCATGAGCCTGCCTTGGCTGGAAGGCTCCTGATTCTGATCCCCTAACCATGTACTTGTGCCAGCCCTGCAATGGAGGCAGAGATCTGCCTTTTCTTCCCCTCCTTGCTGCAGCTGTCTGACGTCCTTAATCTCCTAGCCCTGGCACTGGGGACATTTGACCCTAGAGCAGTCAAATCCTCCATTCAAACACTTAGGAAACCTGGAGAATGTGGCATGAATGGTGACTTCCATTTGTGTTTTATAGACCATCCTCTTTTCTCCTTTGAGGAGCCAAGGGACCTCTCCACACCTTCTTCGTGGCACAGGCCCTCCTAACATAACAGAAAGCATCATGGTTCCCAAGAGATGTTTTAGGACCCATCTATGCCATTCTGGAAGAGCAGCCCACAGAGGCTCCATGTCCTTCACTCCCTACATCCCCCCACTGCATCTGTCCTGGAGCTGCAGGTGAGCACCTATGCCTGGGGACACTGCCATCTGCACCTCCTGGGACAAGTCCTACACCAGGAAAAGCTGCAGGATTTGGCTACACTGGGCAGCAGCTGCAAGGGGAATGTAGCCAGGACCACCCTGTGTGTTAGTCCAGCCTCTGCCACCCTGAGAAACGGGGAGCATTGAAGGGAGGATGCAGAGAAGATGATGGCTCCCATGGGCCCTGCTCATCGCGAGTGCCAGGGTGGAGTTTGGACCTCCAGCTTTGCAGATGCTCTTCTGAGACACTTTGGATTTTCCCTAAACCTCTTCCTCATAACGATTTTAATTAGACTGGCTGCTGTTCAAAATAATAATGACAGGGAGAGGAATAAATGCTAAGCAGCAGCCTGTCATGCTTCATGAGATACCCCCAGGGAACACTGGGCCAGACAAGCAGCCAGCCCAGAGCCATGCCAGCCAAGTGGGTACAGGCTGCCACCCCACATCAGCCACCAGCAGTTTCTGGGGTCTGGCCTGGCCTGTGCGAGCATGAGAGCCTGTGCAGGCACTCAGGTCTCCTTTCTCTCCCCCTCTCTGTCTCCTTTTATTTGCCTGCATAAAGCATAGGAAGTTCAAGCCATTCATTTTGCTATTTGTGTCTCCTTCCCCACGCCCCGGTTCCCTCCCTTGCCCCCTGCAGCCTCTCCTCTCACTGCTTGCCCAGCATCCTTGACCCTGAGAAGTCTGGTGTGTATGCATTTCCCTTTTGGCCCATGGAAAGCACCACTCTGAACTGGTGCCTTGATAAGTCTGCTGTGGGAAGGCAGGGGCTCCTGGGCTCCCACACAGGGCTTTCCCATGTAGCATTTCCTATGCTGTCCCTGCTCACCCGTGCGATCTCCAGACCCGGGCAGTGGGAAGCTCTCTGGATGGCAGTGCCCCTCCCTGGCACCAGGTCTGACCTCCTTGGGATCTCATGACTTGCTCTGTGTCAAAAGCCACAGTGTACAGAAGGAGGCATCCTCCTGAGGAGGAGGAAAATTATTGACTTCTCATGGGGTAACATGGCAGCTCTCAGTTCAGCCACAGCAAAGGATTGCAAAGGGCTCGAACACCCCAGCCCCTTCCTCTCAGTGCTTTTGCAAGCAAAGCTCTGATACTGTCCCCGACAGAGTTTGAGATCAACAGGACCTGTGTCCTGACAGCAAAGGAGCAAGCATGTGGCAGAGCAGACAGGACTGGGGTCGAGACCTCGAAGGGGCTGGAGACAGGAGTGACTGGCAGAGAGGGAGGAAGGAGAGGCTCAGCGAGGAAAGTTGGGGCCTTTTCTCTGAAATAACCTCAGCAGTTCAGCCGTGGATTGCCGGAGGGTGAAGGCAGCGTGTTCTCTCCTCATTGCCCTCATCGAGCAGAGGCAGGTCAGCTCGGCTGTGCCGTGCCCTCTGCTCCCCGCAGTGATGCGAGCACAGATAAGAACCTCGTCCCGCTTATCGCCCCATCAGCGGCTCTGCAGCGGCTCCGCTGCCCCAGCGCCGAGCACCGAGCCCTGATCTCATCAGCGCCGAGCACACTTGCAGCTCGAACAATAACCAACACAATTCCCAGAAATGCACAGCCTCCTGCTAAAGCCTCCCCGGGGGAAAGCATGCCAGCCGGCCTGTCGGCACCAGCACAGCCATCGCTGCCAGCCGCTGGCAAACGCAGCCTGCGGCGGGCCCAGCGCGGAGGCACCTCTGCGAAAACAAGGGTGTGCGGGGTGGGGTGGAGGGAGAGGCCGAGCTCGGGTCCTTGGGACCACCCATGAGCTCTCTGTCCCCAGGAAGTCCCTCTCCCTCTTGCTGTTTGTGACCAGGTGTCTTGCCCTGTCCCGGCCACCCCGTTTGCAGCCCCTGCCCGCTCTGAATGCCTGCTCAGTTCACAGAGGGGGCCAAGATGTAAAACTAAGCCCCAGCTGCCTGGGCTGGGAGGATACAGCCAGGGCCATGGACACTCCTCATCTCAGTGGGGACCTGCAGCCTGGAGAGGCTTTTCCACATCTCACAGCTTCCTTAACTGTCTCAGACCACCAGAGCCTTTCCTGTCACATTTCAGTAATTGCTGTTTCCACTTCCAGATGGAATATCTGGACACCGAAGCAGGCTGGATGCTCGAAGCAGGTATGTTCCCTGTCCCAACCAAGCTGGAAGTGCCAGCAGTTGGCATGGCCACTCTTTCTCCAAGCACTTCCTCTGGAGCTCACCAGCCTGTGTCTCTTCACACAAGGTCAGATGTGCCACCCAGGGAAGCAGCACAGTAGAGCGTTAGAGCTGTCACCTCCAGACCTCACAGCGATGCAGCAGACACCAAATCTCCATGCAAGAGGTGCAACACCAGCACCATCCCAGAGCCCACATTAGTGAAGAACAGCACCTAGACTGCAACAACGGTATTCCCAGTGCAGGAGGATGAGCCTTGCAGTGTCCCAAGTGCAGGAGGACCTGCCTCCCAGTGTCCCTGACACGAGGTGCATTGTTCATGAAAACACACGGGGAAGTCCAAGGAGGACAGACTCGCTGGCTGCGTTGGGCTTCCTGCCTCCTGGCCCTGGCTGCCGCCTGACATCATCGCTCCGGTGGGAATGGCCACCCTGGCCCCACTCGGTCCCTGACATTAGCCAACAATTTCCTGACCTCCTGTCCGGCTTTTCAGCCTCCCACGGCCCCCCGTGGTGGGCAGGCTTTTGTGCCTGAGATGATAGAAAGATGAGAGATAGATAGATAGATAGATAGATAGATAGATATAGATAGATATAGATATAGATATAGATATAGATATAGATATAGATATAGATATAGATATAGATATAGATATAGATATAGATATAGATATAGATATAGATAGATATAGATATAGATATAGATATAGATAGATATAGATATAGATATAGATATAGATAGATATAGATATGGATAAATAGCTCCTGCCACCATGGCACAACAGCTGGCAAACCTGCATCCTCTTCCTCACTACTATGGGCACAATAGAGGTGATGCTCCCCATCACCTCACCATCCACATCCAAGGGTATGGGATTGCATGGGAATGTGTGTTCTCAAAAAATGCCCCATTCAGATTGACAGGGCCAGGAAGGCTGAAGAAAAGGAATGTGGAGGTAAGCAACAGGGGTGTTGGAAGAGTGCCTGTGAAACCCCCAGGTACTGCCTAGCCTTCATGCACCAGCCTTGTGGAGGCACCCACCTTCTCCCCATCATCCTCAAATATGCTCAAGTGACAGCAGGGTCTGGGTACAGTGTGTATTTGCAGTGTGTGTCACATCACCCATCCACCCTGCAAACACTGGCTTTTCCAAATAAACAGAATTTTTAGTGAAAATACGGAGGGTTGTGCAAGCCTTGGGCTGTTGCTGCACAGCCTCTCTTGCCTTGCAGGCGTGAATTTTTCACTGAGTGACTTCTCACAAGCAGAGCACAACCTTGGGCTGACATGCTGCAAACCTGCCCTTGTCCAAACCCGCTGCCATCAGCACTTTGCTGCAGCTGCTTCCAGTGCTGGTCTAAGAGTTTTTCCTTACAGCCTAAACCCCCTCCGCTGGCTCCATCCCTCTGGCTCCAGCCCACCGGGGATGGCAGGTTTCTCCTTCCCGAATACAAATATAACTGTAATCTGCTAAACCCTGCTGTTGATCCTGACTGCATCCTCCTGTCCTGAGCTTTCCTACAGTGCCTTTTATACCGGTAATAGCACCAGGCTCCTTCTCCCATCATTGTTGACTCGACAATGAAAACTGTTTGTATTATTGTGTCCCCGAAGCTTTGCCAATAGCACATGTGTCCCGAGCTGATAGCAACAGGCTTTGGCAAGGCTGCAGCTCCATCAGATAACAGCCTTTAACCTTATTTCTCCAGCTTGAGCGCTCCACGAAGGGCCATTCTGTCATGAGCCTTTCCTTATCCTTCCCCTGAGCTTGCAGATCCACGGGCTCCATGGGCCAAGAAAAGGGGTCGCTGGCAAAGGGCAGAGGTGGAGGTGTTCAGGGCAAGCAGCCTGGGAAACAGCCTCAGCTTGGGTGAGAGAAGAGCCCTGGGGGGAGATGGAAAGACAGAGCTGCTTTCCCAGGCAATTTAAGGGCCAAATGCACGGCCGTCCCTTGTCCCCTGCCTTCCTCAGGGACCCACTCCACCCCGCCGTGCTCCACCTTGGCTCGGCTCCCGCACACAGCAGGAGCGAAGTGGAGGAGAAACGCTGGAGCCCGGAGGCCCTCGCACGCTCCCGGCTGGCCCGCGAACAAAGCCTTTCCCTTGGAGCCCTTCCCTGCCGCCTCCCTCCTGCCCCGGCCCCCTGCGCTCCACCAGCCACGGGGATCCCCGGCATCGGCACAGCCCTGGGGGTCCACAGCATCCTCCTCATCCCACCCTGTATCCCTGTGCCAGGACCCCTCCAGGACTCCTCCCAGCATCCCCCAGCTCCAGCTCTGCTGCTCGGGGATTTCACTGCTGCTTTCGGAGCTGCAGCACAAAGGATGTTCTGAAATCAGAAAGCAAAGAAAATGATGCTGCCTGTGGCAAGCTTGAAAATCTCATTTTTAGGCCAATTTATCGGAGGGATGTCACAGTTCTTGTGGTTTTAAGCTGCAAATGCAGCACATCCACTTTCCCTTCCCTTAATGCCCCTGATGCAACACCTAAAAGTGAAAGTTGTTCTTCTGCTGGCAAGGAGGATATACTCTCAGGGTCCTTCTCTTTATTCTAAGTGTTAGTAGTAGTAGTAGTAGTAGTATTATCATCATTCTCTCTGAGGATAGGAGCACTCTCTGAATCATCCTGCCCTTTACTGGGGAGATTGTTATCTCTAAAGAGCCAAGGAGAGTCTGGGCCACCCCATGCCCTGTACAAGACATGGAGAAACTGAGGCACGGACCCACAGCAGCACCTACCGCACCCTGAGCCAAAATTCCTCTCTTCCATGTGTGTTTCCCTGTTTGTGTGAGGTGAGGTTCTCTCAGCAACATCCTCATCATCCTCATTCTTTCTGCTGGGTGGCAAAAGCCTTGATGAAGCACAGAGGTGGCCATGAGATCCTGGGTGCAATGGGGTGGGCTGCAAGCTTTGGCAAAGGTTGTCATTTCCAGGGATGCTGCAGAGGGCTCCTCCTCCTCCAGGCCTGGTTGTGGTTATGCTCACAAACCAGGCAGCCACCTTCCTGTGAGCAAAAACCAGCCAGTGCATGGAAAATTCGAGCAGAAAGCACTGGGTTGGGGGCTGCAGGAGAAGTGGAGAGAGAAGAGAGAGGAGAGGAAAGAAGGGAAAAGGGAGAGGGGAACATGGCACAGCCAGCAGCCATCTGCCATCTGCTGCTGCCCGGTGAGGTCATGCCTCATGCTATGTTAAATCATGCCAGGAGCCACAGCAGTTCTGAGAACAGCAAACCTTTCCTAGATGGAGATGTCCTGTGCTGCTGGATCAGCCATCCCAGTGAGAGAGGGGATGGGTCACCCTTCTGCTGCCAGCTGGGGGCCTCAATGCCCACTCTCTCACGTGGGTGCAGAGGTTGGGAATGCACAGAGCAGAGTCCTGTGAGAAAGGTGTATTCAAAGGGGAGACTGCACTTTTCCTGGGGATCACATCATCTCCTGGGAGTCCCCAAGGCTAAAGCCATGGAGAGGGGCTGTGCTGGAACTGCAAATGTCTGTGGTTCTCATGGGCATGTGTGACTGCAGGGCCACAGATGGGCAGCTCCAACCTACCTCCCAAAAAATCCAGGCTCAGAAATCCTTCCAAGTGCAATTTTCCTTTTCTCAGCACCCAAAAGGAGGTCAGGCACCCCGAGGCAGCCAGCCTGGGCATGCAGAGGGAGCAGGATCCCAGTTCTTGGCTATATCTCCTGCACAGACACCAGCAAGCAGCGTTTTCTGCCAACTTGAGCGATGGAAGCAGCGAATAACCCCGGCATGCCCAGGCTCTGCACAGCCCAACTGTCGGCCAGCTGCCTGTTCCTGGGAGGATGCAGTGCCACAGGCAGGGAGCATTTTCTTGCTATAATCAAGAAAAGAAATTGTGCGGATCGGAGCAGCTGAATGGCAGCCAAATCTGCTTCTCGGCGGCTTTTCTACACTCTGTATTCATGTATTTGGCATGAGTAGCTCTGCATTGAGGTAATTCATTAATGCTCAACCAAAAATGTGTTTATGGAAGTCTTGAAATAGTTGGTAGAAGTGTAAGACTTTCCTTCCTAAAAGCCTGGGCTCTCTCTGTGATGGGAACTGGGTATTAAAGCCACAAGTGCTGCTGCAATCAGCTGCCAGGGAAGCGACTCCGGGCAGCGTGTGCCCTGCGCATTCCGGCGTGCTCTGACCTCCTTGTGCTGAAGGGATTTAGTGTCCGTAAGCACCATGGGTGGGATTTGCAACAGTTCTGCTCATGCTTGAGGTGTGGGGGCCTCACCCCAGGTTTCACAGAGCGCAGCTTGGGGAGCAAACACAGGGTGATGTGGCTAGAAATGCAGCATCCTGAGCTGATGGTGGGACCAGAGAGTCGGCTGTGCCAGATGGGGCTGTGGCACAGCAAAAAGCAGGGGAAGGGAAGGCAGGACAGCCCTGGGGAGGCCCAAGGTCTCTGGCCATCACCCAGGAGGTGCTGTGTTTGCACCCATGTGGAGCAAACAGCTTTTTCAGGTTAGCTGTGGCTTTCACTGCTCGGACAATGGATATCACTGTTGTCATTCCAGTTATAATCCTGTATAAACAAGGCTGACCTCTGGTTATTGAAAAGAGCTGAAAATAATGACAACTTTCTCTGCTTCCTCAGATGCGGTGTCTGATTGCCAGGCTTGGCTGATGCAGCCCACACCGTGCTCCCAGCTCAGCTCCTCCAGCTGTTGGGGACCTGTGGCACAGCTGGCAGCAGGGCAGAGTGGCAGTGAGCACCCAGGCAGAGAGCCACTGTGGCCCAGGACACCTTCCTGCTGTCCCCGATGCCCTTCACTTGTCAGAGGGAGCTGGCAGGAAAAAAAAGAGCACATGAGCAGAAAACAGCTGAACTGGGCTTTCCCTGGACTGGGAGTGGCACAAGCGCCCACTCTCCCCTACTTGAGTGGGAGTCTGGTCCCTGGCTGGGGACACAGGGGATTTGTCACTCTTGTACAGGCACATGACTGCAGCCAGGATGCTCCTGACACGGATGCTGAACCCCAGCTGCCTTGCTCGGCACTTTCCAGCTTGGCCCGACCCACTGAACTATTTGTGCCCGAGGAAACCGGGCGCTGAGCTGGGCCTCGGAGAGGGGAGGCTCCAGTGAACACAGCATTTCCCAGCGGATGACTTCAGCCTCCCAGCAGGGCTCACACACAGCCCCAGCCCTGAGTCTTTTGCTCTCCAGGAAGCTCCTTTCTTTGGGAAGCCTTTGTTCCAGCAAGTCTGGAGCAGTCTCAGCCCCAGGGGAGCCCACAGGACCTGCCAGCATGGGGTCACCTCTCAGGGCACTGGGGGAGCTGCCAGCCTGAGCCATGCTGCACAGGTCCCCCCAAACTGTGTGAGGAGCATCCCATGGCCACCCCGAGGATCCCCATCTCCTTTGTGGGTGTAGGTCACGTCCATCCCACCTGGCTGCATTGCTCTGGGTACATGTCCAGTGTGGCCTAATGATAATTATTCGCTATGATTAATAACAAATTTCTTCCTGTGAAATACCTCATTCATCCAATTGGACATACAACGGCACCAGCCACACACTGCTGGTAATCGCATAGTGATTAACCAATTAGTGGTGTGAACACATCTAGAGGCAAGGCTGGTCTGTGTGAGCAAGGGAAGGCAGTGCTGGGCACCAAAGGAGAGTGCAGCACTTGTAGCCAAGCCCAAGGACCCATCCTGTCCCTGCCCTGCACTCTCTGCAAAATGAGGATAAAAAGCAATTTTCCCACCACAGGATTCTGCCAGCATCCACCTGCCACCTCTGTTACCTGGATGCAAATTTTGGATTTGGTTGCACAGCTGCAGCCTGGGGCTCCTGCACCAACCCACAGGCAGCAGCAGCAGAAATAACCATCAGGCTCAGCTGGCAACAGGCTCTTCCCTTCTTGCCATCCCCACCAGCCCCTCTTGGAGCCCTCAAATCCCCGATGCCCCTTGGGATGATCCAGGTGGTGCTACATCTATTTTCAGCCAGGTGGGATCTCGGCAATGGACCTGGCAGGGAGAAATAATCGGGAGTGGGCGCACTGGGGGCGGGGAGGAAAAATGCCTTTGTGCTGGGGAGCAGAGGCGGCCGTCCCGCCACGCTTCCTCTGCTAGGTGTGGTGCTGGGCTGCGCGGGATGCTAGGAAGGGAAGCCAGGGGCCGGGGTGGGGTCAGCCAGCTGCCAGGTCAATAAAACTGGGGAGGGAATGAAAAAAAAGAGATTAAAAAATACACAACTCCCGAGGCTGTCTGCTGGACTGGGGTCCAGCTTGCCTGATTCCAAGGGCAGCGAGGAGGGCGTGGGGAGAGGTCACTTGGCTGGCACGCACCGGTCCTGGCTCTGCCCAGGGATGCCCACCCAGAGTTTCCTCCCTGTGTGCAGCTGCAGATGTGGCTGGTGAGGAGCCAGTAGGTCACCAGCACCCCACGTTCCAGCCCTGTGGGCAGAAGGGGGAAAGGAGGGGTTTATCCCCCTCCCAGGAAAGCTGAGCCAGGCACAGACCCTGCGACTTCACTCTACACCGGGGTGAGGGGGCTTTCAGTCCCTGGAGTGAAGCTCTGTGGTGCTGGCTGTGGGGAGAGGGAGAGGAGCAAAGCAGGGTGGCATTGCCTGTGAAGACAGGCTCCTCCTGAGCTAGCCTAGAGATATTTTGGGTACTTTACACCCAGGCATTTCTGCATCCAGGCATTTTTGTGTGCTTTGCATACTGCTCCATCCTCGCAGCTCTCCTTCCCCTCTCTCTGTGCTTTGCCTTCTCCTTGGCTCTTCACCCCATTCCTTTTTTTCCTCTCTATTTGTTTCCTTCTCTGCAATTTTTCTCCTTTTTTTCCCCTTTCTTTTCTTCTTGATGGTTTCCTAATGATGCAGAACCAACAGCAAATGCGAAGTGTGAGGCCGGGTTTCATGCGAGTTTGAGGGTTGAAGTGCCTGGCTTTGCTCCATGGTCAGGAGTTCTCAAACTATCCCATTGTAGCAGGGACAGCAACACCAGCCTGATCTCCGCCCTCTACAACAGGGAGAGCATCCTGAGCCCCTGGCCATCCCTTGTGGAAGAAGCCCAGGCCTGGAATGGCTGCACAAAGCAAGTGTGGAGGACATGAGGCTCTGCCCCCCCGGGGGAGAGTTTGCCTCAGCTCTTAGTAACATTCCAGGGCTAAGAAAATCAGAGCTGCCCCCACTCCCACTATGTGGCAGCTCATCCCCACCACATCCCAAATGCCTGCTGGTGCCACTAAGTCCAACCCTGTCTTCCAGGGCAGCTCTGAGCACACCTGGAAGCCAAGGATTCCGCCAGGGCTATGGAAGAGGAGGTCACAGAGAGGATGTGATCAGGGAAAGCACCACATGCTTGGCTGAAGCCTGGGAGAAGGGGGATGTCCCCATCAGCTGCCCAAAGGCTGCTCACTTCACTCCACAGGCAGGCACAGGTCCCAGCTTGAGAGTTCCCAGATCCCTCAGCACCCACCTTGCTCCTCCCGGGGCAGGGGCAAAGAGCCAAAGCCTCCAGGGGCTCTGCTCTGCTCTGGATGGTGGCAGGGACTGCTTCTCCAGCAAAGCAGTGCTCCAGCTCCCTCTGGATGGGGGAGAGAGGAGAAGAGACTCCTTGCAGCTGTGTGGGCTCTCCTGTGGACTGGTGCTGATTTGCACTTTCAAAATTTTAATAAGAAGCTCCAGAAACATGAAGGAAATCTCACCCGCAACCTCTGTTGCTCCTGGTTGATGATTGAAGAATAAGTGAGACACGATTTTATAAATTTTTTCTCTATTTTTTAGAGGACTTTGTTTTGTTTAGGGTTAACAGCAGATCGGCTTGTCCAAATCACTTCCAGACACACAGAAACCATGGCATGCAATACCCCACGGCTGTGAGAGGCTGGAGCTGGGCTCTTGCGCAACCCAGTGCCCCGAGTCTTCCTAAGGCAGAGGTTCACATTTCAGGCTGGGGTCCAGGGCATGTGTCCACAGCCAGAGAGGGCCTGGGGGCAGGTACCCAGAGCTGGGACATCTCTTTCAAGTCAGCCCGGTTGCTCTGGGGATTTCAGGGGGCAGGCACAGTGTGCTGGCTGCTCTCCTTGATTGCAAGTGGATCCTGCAGAACTCCCAGTGCCAAGGGCAGGAAGGACCTTCAGACCACCTAGCCTGACCCTTGGCACTGCAGATCCCTGCTGGATGGCAGCCAAGCAGGCGGTGACCTGGTGGCAGGGGACAGGGGACAGGGGCTGTGCAGCTTTGCTGTGGCTAACGGTGGCAGCGTGCTGTGGGTACCCGGCCATGCCCAAGGCATGCGGCGATGGCACAGCCGTGCCAGCTCCAGCTGCCCTCCCTGGGTTTAGCCACGATCACCTGGCTGACACTGAACCCACCATCCCTAGAAAACACAACGCTTTCCATGTAAATGAAACTTAAGGAGAGGTTTCTTTGCCTGACACTGAAATTCCCACAGAAAATTGCTGGAGGGAGAGGGCTCACCCCTGCCTTCACCCCAGGGCTGCTCCCAGCCCCGGATGGGGAATGCTGGCCAAAACACACACACGGAGTCAGTCGTAAGAAAAATAAACGCCGAGCGCTGAACATCCCTGTGCTCCTGCACACAGCCTGGCAGGCGAAGCTGAACGCTTCCCTGCCTCGGCACCGCGGGTGGTGAGGGGCGAGGGCAGGGCATAGGGAGCAGAAAAGGGGCTTGCAAAGACGGTGAAAAAAAAAAACATATAAAGAAAGACCAAAAGAAAGAAGAAAAGAAAAGAAGAAAAGAAAAGAAAAGAAAAGAAAAGAAAAGAAAAGAAAAGAAAAGAAAAGAAAAGAAAAGAAAAGAAAAGAAAAGAAAAGAAAAGAAAAGAAAAGAAAAGAAAAGAAAAGAAAAGAAAAGAAAAGAAAAGAAAAGAAAAGAAAAGAAAAGAAGAAAAGAAAGAGAAAAATGTAACAACCCTCCTCCTTGGACAGAAGGGAACGGGGCAGCAGCTTCCACACCGGTCCCAGCTCGGCCCTCCCCGGGTGGCTCTTCCTGCTGCTGCCTGGGGACGCCCCCCTTCCCTCCTCCTCCTCCCCCTCATCTCCTCCTCATCTCCTCCTCCTCTCCCTCTCCTCCTCCTCCTCCTCCTCCCCTCGCCCCGCTGATTGGTCCAGCCCGGCTATATTTTGCCCCTTCCAGCCCAGCATCATCCCAAAAGTTTTTTTTGTGGGGAAAGGGGGGAAAAAATAAATAAAAAAAAATAGGAAAAAAAAAAAGGAAACCAAAACAAACGCAGGCGAGCCCGAGTCCCCCGAAGGCAGGCGAGGGAGGCGAACTGCGGGCGGCTGCTCGGCGGTGCTGGACCCGGTGGGACGCGGCAGGAATCCCGATTCTCTCTCCGGCACCCGGTCGGGTCGGACACAAAGTGCTGTCCAGCTGGAATGAATATATCTGAGTCTAACTACTGCCGAGAGGAGATATCGCAACCCCGGGGCGACTGTTCAT
>VWZS01000833.1:171990-238587 GCA_013397075.1 Rhabdornis inornatus
GGCCCCGGCGGCGCGGCCCCCGGCGCGGCCCCCAGCCGCACGCCCAGCCCCGAGCCGGGCTATGGATACAGCCCCCCGGCCGGCCGCCCCGAGGGCAAGGCCGCCGAGGACTCCCGCATCCGCCGGCCCATGAACGCCTTCATGGTCTGGGCGAAGGATGAGCGCAAGCGGCTGGCTCAGCAGAACCCCGACCTGCACAACGCCGAGCTCAGCAAGATGCTGGGTGAGCGGGAGCGGAGCGGGAGGAGGGCTGGGGACGCGGGGATGCGGGGTGCGGGGCTGGGGATGCGGGAGTGTGGAGCTAGGGATGCGGGGATGCTGCGTTACGGGGCTGGGGATGCGGGCTGCAAGAGTGCAGGGCTGTGGGATGCAGGCTTACAGAGCTAGGGACGTGGGGATGTGGGGTCGGGGATCCAGGCTGCAAGAGTACAGGGCTGTGGGATGGGGAGGATACGGAGCTGAGGAGACAGAGATGTGGGAGTACAGGGTTGGGAATACAGGAATACAGAGGTACAGGTCTGGGGGTGTGGGCTGCAGGACTGCAGGATGCAGGGGTACAGAGCTCAGAATGTTGGGGTACAGGGCTGGGGGTGTAGGGATAGGCAGGTTTGGTTCTGATAATCCAAGGCAATGGGATGCAGAGATACAGAGCTGGAGATGCAAATTGCTGGGGTACAGGGATTCAGGACTGGGAGTGTGGGATGAAGCTGTACAGGGATTTGGGATGTGTGCTGTGAGAGTCCAGGGCTGTGGGATGCAGACTGCACAGATTCAAGGCAGCAGACTGTAGGATGCAAGGATATGGGGATCTGCTAGCCAGGCTCCAAGGGTACAGGATTGTGGGATGCAGACTGCAAGAATATGGGGGTGCAGGAGCTGGGGTACAAGGGTGGGGTGCTGTGGGATTCACAGCTGGGGGATGCAGGGCTAAGGGCTGCAAGGTTAAAGAGCTGCAGGACACAAGCTTTAGGGATGTGGGATGAAGGACTACCAACTGCAGGTTGCAAAGATGCAGGGCTGCAGTGATGCGAGCTGTAAGGATGCAGGACTGTTGTATCAAGGGCTGTGGGATGTGATGTTACAAGATGTGGGAATATGGGGCTGTGGGATGAGGATGTAAAGATGCAGAGCTGCATGTACACAAGATGCAGGAAAACAGGGCTGCGGGATGCAGAGATACAGGGCTGAGGGGTACACAGCTGCAGGGATGCAGGATATGGGAATACAGGCTGCAGGATGCGGGATGCACGACTATAGGATGCGGGATGTGGGAACACGGGAAGCAGGATATGGGTAAATGGAGCTGCAGGATGCGGGACTACGGGAAGCAGGATATGGCCAGACAGAGCAGCAGGATGCAGAGACATGGGGCTGCGGGGTGTGGGGATGTGGGATTCAGGATATGGTGCTGTGAGTTTTTGGGACAGGTGATTTGATCTGCAGAGGTTCAGGCTATGGATGTGAGATGCAGAGAAGAAGGAACTGTGGACTGTACCAAGGGGCAGTGGGAAGCAGAATCCGCAGCTCTGGCAGAGGGGTTCCCATTCCATGTACCTCCATTCTCCCACAGCACTGAAGTGCTGGGCACGGCCTGAGCCTTCTGCTGGGACAAGGGAACAGCCTGGCTTGGGAACCCATTCCCCAGCCCTTCCTGGTGCCAGCAGTGAGACCCCACTCAGGTGCCAAGCCATCTGCAGGAGCCCTTCACCCCTGGGCCGCCTTTCCTTGGGTGTCCCCATGCCCTGGCCACTGCCAGATGGCTGAACCATTCTCACAGAGCTTCTCTTTCCTCTTCCAGGCCAGTCATGGAAAGCACTGAGTGCCAGCGACAAGCGTCCCTTCGTGGAAGAGGCAGAGCGACTGCGAATCCAGCATCTCCAGGATCACCCCAACTACAAATACCGCCCAAGGAGAAAGAAGCAAGCCAAGAAAATCAAGAGGATGGAACCCAATATCCTCCTGCATAACCTTTCCCAGCCTTGCAGTGACAACTTCAGCATGAGTCACCATGGCGGCAGCCAGCCGGGCCACCCCCAGCCTCCCCCACTTAACCACTTCAGAGAACTCCACTCCATGGGGTCGGATATTGAAAACTATGGCTTGCCAACTCCTGAGATGTCTCCCTTGGATGTCTTGGAACAGACCGAGCCGGCGTTTTTCCCTCCTCACATGCAGGATGACTGCAACATGATGCCCTTTCGCGGCTACCACCACCATCACCAGATGGAGTTTCCCCAGGAGAAGTGCATGGGGCGGGACGTGGCCGTGCCCTACACGCAGACCCCCTCACACTTGGCCGACGCCATGAGGACTCCCCATCCCTCCAGCCTTTACTACAACCAGATGTGCTCAGGAACTCAGAACGGGCTTTCCGCCCACCTGGGCCAGCTGTCGCCCCCGCCTGAAGCCCACCACATGGAGAGCGTGGATCACTTGAACCAAACCGAGCTCTGGACAGACGTTGACCGCAATGAGTTTGACCAGTATTTGAACATGAGCAGGACTCGTCCCGAAGCCTCGGGCCTCCCTTACCATGTGTCCCTGTCCAAAGTGACTCCTAGAAGCATCTCCTGCGAGGAGAGCAGTTTGATATCTGCCCTGTCCGATGCCAGCAGTGCTGTTTACTATAGCCCCTGCATCACCGGTTAGGTTGACCCCACCAGCCAATGCGCACACCAGGAGAGCCCTGACTCTCCTCTAAAAACAAAAAGCCATCCTTCTTTAACCACGAGCTCCATCATATTTAGAGTATCTCATTAAATGCATCGCTTTCTTGTTTGTTATTTTTATTTTGATTTTTTTAAAATTTTTTTTTAGAGACAGACCATGCTGAACTCACTGATATACCGTATAACTATATAACACAGATAGACGCCTTTCCCCGCTGTGCTCCCCGCTCCAGCCCTCGGCAGGGCACATCTCCAGCTCCCACCAGCTCCAAAGGGCATTTTCAAGCCAATTCCAGTAAATCCTGCCTGAAACAATCACATCATGATGAGCCAAAGTGTGACCTGTCCCCAGTATTTAGCCCAAGGACAGGCGAACTTTTAGGGGGAAAAAGCTTTTAGAAAGACTTTGCCGGGGCTGTTAAAGAGTCGGTGCCCATTAGGGGTGGGCTTTAGGACAGTTTTTACTGTATTCTCAGCAATATATTTTAATTGGGCAACAAAACTATATTTTTACTAAGCATTTTTATATATAAAATGGTATTTAATGTCTTTTGGGGGTTTTTTATTAGACTTTTTAAAAAGAAATCAAGGGATATCCATGAGATCTAAAGCATTTATGTAGCAAAGCTGGATTTAAGAAAAAAAAAAGGAAGGGGGGAAAAAATGGAGATATTTTGTGAAAAGCGAATGATAATGTAAATATTGAGGAACAACTGACTGGAATTTTGTACAAAAGAAAAATATGAGTGCAAACACTTTTATTGTCTAGAACTGTATGGAGAGCAAACTGTTTTATTCTGGTTAATTATTAAAACATCTTCATATAATTGTTCCCATCTTGTGTGCTTGTTGTGTGAACACATATTTTCCGCAAATACATGTTGTCCCAACCATTTCCAGATTTTTGTATCCGTTGATTAATGTTTTGACAACCTGGCAAATGTATTAATTTCCAAGCTGCCGCCCGCCTGCTCTGTCAACCGCCTCGGGCTCCTTGAGCGCTGCTCTGCTCTGCTCGGCTCGGCACAGGACAGTGGCTTGGGGTGGGATGGGATGAGATGGGATGGGATGGGATGGGATGGGATGGGATGGGATTCTGGCAGCAGCCCCACAGTACCGCACCGTGCCACCCAGAGATGCTCCCAGCAGGAAAAGCAGCTGTTTTCAGATTAAAATATAATAAAACATGTGATATCCTCCTCCAAAACGAGCCTCGGTGTGGTCATTGTTTTGGCAGGCTGGCAGCGCATCGATGCATGATCCCCATGGCTCACCCTGTTTTCCCATGAAACCCCCCCAAAAATAGAGCCAGGCTGCTCCAATGCTTTCTCTCCAATCCTGAGAGCTGGAAGAAAACTCCATGTACCGGAGCCTTTCCTCCTCCTGGCCTTCACTGGCTGCTTCCCGGCTCCAGCAGCGGCGGGTCTTGCCGAGCCGTCACCATGCTCAGCCGGATCCTGCTCGGAGCTGCTGGTGCTTTGCCGGAGCTTCATCCCCCTCCTGTGAATCACTGTATGATTTACAGGGAGCTTTTTTGTTCAATTTGAAAAGGAGGAACAACAATCTGTTGCTTAAAACCCGGTGGCATCCGTTCCTTGAGCGCCGAGTGATTTAAACCAGGCTGATATCGCCAAAAAAGGCTGTTTAAAAAAAAAAAATTTAAAAAATTGAATAGAAGAGGTTTTTTTGTTGTTGTTGTTGGCAGAGAATTGCCTTTTAGGGGAAATGGATATTTAACAAATGACATTAATTTTCAAGCTTCTCCTAAATTAAATTCACATTAGTGTTAACAGGACTCAATCCTGATTCACTTTTTTTTGTTGTTGTTGAATGTGAAGCGCTAATAAACGGGACCACTCCGGGGGCTGGCGACGCGTTCCCATGGAACGCCACAAAGGCGCTTCATTGTCTTTCCATATACAGTATGTAAAAAGGGGGAATACATGGAAAAATGACCTCACTACCTACACGGGAGGGCTGGCGGGCGCCCGGCGGGTGCCAGAACCCGCACTGCAGCAAACAAACACAACACCAAATGAGAAGCATCCTGTGCCGCCGCTGATGACTATGAAAGGAAGCAGCCGGCTATGGGCTCCATCCCGCTCCACTCCCCGAAGTGGCCTGGGAGGAAGGAGATGAGGGAGGGGGGAGAAGAAGAAAGCCCTGAGTTATTTTCCAGCCCCCAGCTTCCAGGTACCTTCCAGGCATGGATGCGGTCACTTCCTGCGGTTCAAAGCAGCGGTGAGCAGGCCGGTCCTCGCCCAGCTGCCCTGCCGTGCTGGGGAGAGCCGCTGTCCATCACATCGTGGAGCGAATGTGAAGTCACATTTCTGCAGCAGAGATTCTCTTCTTTTCCCGTGGTTCAGGCTGTGCCAGCTCACCATGGTTTTTAAATGGAAGGAGGGTCAATTTAGATTAGATATGAGAAGTCTTTAGAATGAGGGTGGTGATGCAATGGCACAGGTTCCTGGAGAAGCTGCAGATGCCCCATTCCTGGAAGTGTCCAAGGCCGGGTTGGATTGGGCTTGGAGCAACTTGGTCTAGTGGAAAGTGTCCCTGCCCATGACAAGGGGTTAGAACTTGATGACCCTTAAGGTCCTTTCCAGCCCAAACTGTGCTGTGATTCATGCCCCAGGATACAGCTGTGGGGATACAGCAGGTACTGAAAGCTGCAATGGATGGTCATTCCCATCTATAACTGCACCAAGGAGACACCATGTTAAAGCCACAGCCACTGTGAAAGCCCCACCTCGCTGGCCAGCCCCACACCAGGTCACAGGGAAACAAAAGAGAAGGGAGAGAGGAAAAAAAACCAGAGCAGATATCAGCAGGCAGAAAGAACTGTGCCAGACTCCAAAATATGACACCTCCTATCATCACTCAATGTTCCACACAGCCTTTTTTACCTAAACTCACTGTTTTGACATCAACTTTATCAAGAAGTGTCCCAAACCAACTTGGTTTGTGCTGGTACAGCAGAGGTTTGGGCAGGCACCTCTCCACAGTGTCACTGCTGCCGCCTCATGGTTTAGCCATGGCCAGGACAGGATTTGTGTGCCTCCAAATCCAGGGTTTGGTGAGACTGGTGGCACAGGGGCTGATCTGGCTCCATCAGGAGGGCAGAGGGCTCAGCTGAACACAGCAGAGGTGCTGGGTGCTTGGGTAGGGTGCTGGTTCCTTGATGAGCTTTAACCACACCACTTACTTTACACACTATTTTTATAATTTTATATCTTGTTTCATATGTTATATATTCATTCTATATTAATCTGTATTATTTTTATACACCGGAATTTACTTTTATATTTTTGTGTATTTTATATTTTTATATTTTTTCAATATCTTATATGTTACTGTTATATATTTTTAACATCTATATTATTTTTATCTTTCCCCTGCCCCTGTCCTCATACAGCTGCTCTGGGGCCAGGAAACCATCCCCCAGTGTTTTCTTTCACTGCATGCCGGTGGCTCAGGTGTGACGTGGGACTGGAAATGGCTGGAGCTGACATAGTTTGGGGATGATTTCACTGCCGTTATGGCTCAGGCCGGGGCTGTTACTGCACAGCCCCTTCCGATTTTTATGACTTAATCTCTCCAAAGCTCAAGGCCGGATGGTTTTGGGTTGGGGAGGAGGATCGAGGGGCTTTTAGCAGGTCGTTACGGCAGAAATATGGAGAAGGTACTTGACAGGTAAATGGAAAACCCGACAACCCATTCTGCCGGCTTTCTCAGGATGCAGGGAGAGGGGGAGGCGATGCCAGGTCCTACCTGGGCTTTATGGGCAGGTGGCATCTGCTCTATGTCCCCTGGGGGTGCAGGGCAGTGGATTCTACCCGTGTGCAACTGTGCATGCATCCCAACACATCTGTGTGCAAACCTGTACATGTGCAAGCATTGGTGTGCATCGGTGTGAATGGGTGTGCAAGCACCCGTGCATCTGTGTGTACCTGCATCACTGCATGCATCCATGCTCACATCCATCCCTGTGTGCATTATCCGTGTGTGCAGGCACTGGTGTGTGTGTGTGTGCACATCCCTGGATATCTGTGTGCTGCATCTGGGTGGGCTGTGTGTGTGCATGTGTGTAGCCATGTGTGTGCACC
Source organism: Rhabdornis inornatus (assembly GCA_013397075.1). NCBI lineage: Eukaryota > Metazoa > Chordata > Aves > Passeriformes > Rhabdornithidae > Rhabdornis > Rhabdornis inornatus. The sequence continues at coordinate 178,766 of VWZS01000833.1, forward strand.
TCTGCACGTGTGTGCTGCTCCTTTTTGTGCATCTCTTTTGTTGTTCCTTTGTGTGTCCGAGCCTGTGCTTGCATCCACGTGTTCCTCCCTGTGTATCCATGCGTGCATCTCTCCGTGGATATGTCTGTGCACACTCATGTAGGTGCATCCATGTGTGTGTGTGTGCATCTCCATGTCCATGTGCATGTGTGTTTGTCCATGTGTCCATGTGCATATCCATGTGCACACACCCCTGTGTGTGTGTGTGTTCTGCTAGAGGTTCACGGATCAGCTTTATAGACGTTCTGGATTTTTTACAGTGTTATGGAGTGCTCGATGACATCACCCACCCAAATATTAAAACCTCATGTGCCAGCCAGCCCGACCTGGCAACGTTCGGCTCCCGGCTAGCTGTTCCCAAGGCTGAGGCTGTGGCATAGCCAGGGGCAAGCAGAATGCTCAGGGTAGCAAGTGGCAGCTCCAGGGCCGCCTCAGCCATCCCAGATCAGAGCTCACGTAGGGGTGGGAACACTGACACCACAGCCTTCATGAAGTCATCCTGGCTGGGATGAACAGGGAATGAACAGGGAATTAGAGCTTCTTGATCCCTGTATTTTGGGTGTTTGGGGCACCTCTGGAAAAACCTCTGTGTTTTGGTGTGGGGGCACCAGGCACCTCTGGAAAAAGGAACATGCTGCTGGTGGTGGTTCCCCACTGTGGCACCAGGCAGCTGCTCTAGACCAAGTGATTGGATTTATATTCTTCCCCCTCTTTCAGAAAAAAAAAAACAACACCAAACCTGTTTGTAGGAAACAGCTCCAAAACATTTCCTGACTCGAGAAAATTGCATTGGGAAAAAAAAAAAGTTTCCAGGTTTTTTTAGATGGGAAGCAAAACCTTTGGAGAGGTAATAGCATTCTGTGGTGAGAGGTTAACCAAAGGGAAAAGGTTGAAATGCAAAGAAAGGTTTCAAATGTTCCCAGAACAACCTTTCCTGGTCAAGCAGAAGCAAAGTTCCCAAGCCTTCCCCAACTTTCTTCTTCGCAGCTCAGTTTGGGAAAGGAAATGTTTGGAAATCTCAGTGCTCCTTGCAGACAGGAAAGGCCCCATTTCCTCTGGCCATGCCCAGAGCTGCTGGGCAGCAGGAACACTCGGGTGAGGCTGGGTGCCCCCCCAGCTCTGCTCCTGGCAGCAGGAATTCTCTGCAGGCAGGGGAGGGCAGCTGCCTGCGGGGAACAGGAGTTGGGGTGTCATAAATATTACAGGAGTTGCAAAAGGAAAAAAAAGCCAGCAAGGAGTCCTTAACATGCCCTGGGAAATCTGTGCAGGCTGAAATGCTTTAGCACTTTTCTTGCTGTGAAGTTCAGTTTCTACATCCCTTGTGGAGCTTTGGTTGACGCCCCACAGCTCCCAGCGTTGCCCCCACCAGCTGTCACATTCCTTCCCCTGCCTTAGGGCCACTACAAGCCCCTGGACCCCCACACCAACATCTGCTCACCCAGCACTGTGCTGGGGTCCCCGTGAGAAGGACAGGTCCCAGTGAAGGAGGTAGGTTTGGGCCTCATTGCGTGAACCATGAGGGATTTTGGGGGCTTCTCCTCCCTGGCTCTGAGCCAAATGAGCCCCACAGCATGTGTCAGAACCACTGCGTTCTTCTCTTCTGAGGTGATTCAGCAATGCTGTAATGTACTGGGAGGCCAAAGGGTCATGGAAGGGTTGAGAGTGTTCTCCAGAGGTCCAACACAACACAACACAACACAACCCACGCAGCACAACCTAACCCAACCCACCCAACCCACGTAATGCAACATAACCGAGCCCAACTCAGCCCAGTACAACCCAGCATGACCCAACACAGCCAACCCAACCAAACCCAAACTAACCCAACCCAACCAAACTAACCCATCCTAACCAATCCCAGTCCAATGTAACCTATCCCAAGGACCCAATCAACCTATCCCAACACAACCCAACCAACCCAATAGAGCCTACCAAACCCAACACAACACAACCAGCCGAAGTCAACTTCCTACCCAAGTCCTAAACCAAGTCTCCCCATTGCCTCCTGTGCAGCCGAGCTCAACCCTTCCGGGATGTTGCAGTGGTTTTGGTGGAAGCCTCTCCCTCCTCCTGTGCTCGGCAGCCCAGGGAGGTTGATCCCTTCAGGGAACTGAATCACGTCCCCCCCACCGCTGTGGGAGCGTCACAGAGTGTCTGAAGCTCGTCAGGAGAGTCAGGCCAGGCCGCGCGGGGCCGTTCTGGGAAGCCATCCAGCCATCCGCTGGAGAGAGGAGTCTGCCTAAAAATGCCTCTGCTGGCTCCTCTCCACACTCCGACCGTCCCATATGGAACAAATGTACATTTTCCATCAATTGTTTGTATTTTGCATTTAAAGTAAGAAGGGGGAGGGGGAAAAAAAGCCAGCAAGCAAGCGGGCTACACATATACGCGAAGCGTCGGTGACAGCAGATAGGCCCCATCGCAGAGAGGGAGAAACACTGGCCGGCGTTCAAGAGACTCAAACGTATGGTATGAAACAATAAATTTTAAGTGTGTTTTGACATATTTGGTGGTCTCTGCCTCATGCTTAATGAGCAGTGGTCCACGTTGCGGGGGAACTGCACAGCTCGGGTGGCTGGCAGGCTGTGCTGGGGGGGGGTCGGTGGCCAGTGAGGCCAGAGGCAGGCGTTGAGATGGTCCTGGCATGTGTGTCCCAAAGGAATGGGACACGGGGCTTTGACACCACCGACTGCACTGGCATGCTCGGAGGAAAGGATGCTGTGGGTAGCACAGTGCCTCAGGGGGACAAATGGTGATTGCAGGAAGAAGCATTAAGAAGTAGAATTGGGTTAAATTTGGTCAGGAGGGGTCGCACAAGATGGTGGTGATGTCCCAGAGCAGCATCCCTCACCTCTGCATGGCTTGGGCAACCTGTGCTCCCATCTCCAGGCTGGGTCCCAGCCAGGCAGCGCTGCTTTGCCTGCAGGAAGACCGTGGGCTCCCACATCCCATCACCACAGGAAGAAAGCCTGAAGGGATGGGCAAAGCGGCAGGACGAGGGAGAGCAGCCCTCCTGCTTCCCCTGCCTCTGTGCCAGGCTGCCCGGCTCCCCCTGTCTGACAGGGCTTGATCGGAAAGATGGACATGAAAGTGGAGCTTGGCTCTGGTTTCTCTCTCATTCAGAACATTCAAAAACTATTAACTGTGGTGGGGGTAAGCAGGCAGCTGGTTTTAATATTGTGCTCTTCCAATTGTGTTGGGTTTTTTTTTTCCTTGCTTTTCGCGAGCACTTTAAGTGACATGGTTACATGTATTTGATTAAAAAGCTGTAATTCAACGAGTGCATTTTCTTGTACTGTACAAAACTGCTTAAAGACACAGGATTTATTTACGGTGGTCTCCCAGTTTTCCAGCTCTGCCAAAAGACAAGATGACAGGGAATTCACAGGAGGGAGGACGGACAGCAGCAGAGGGGGACATGCAATCTCTCCTGGCTTTCCCAGTGTGGGGAACACGACTGGATCATTTCCTCTGCTGTAAGGTCAGCCCACTGCCACCAGCCTGGTCCTTGGGGCCATCCACTGGTCCCAAAAGCACAAGTTCCTTCTGGTGTCCCCAGGGCTGGGTCTCAGCTTATAGGAGCTGGCAGAGGGGACAGCTAGGAGGGGACAGTTAGGTTTGCCCGAACTGGCCCCCATCCTGCCTACAGCGAGATGCTGCAGGACACAACTGGAGGCAGGAGGGAGAGATTTTTTTCTAACCATGCCCATCCCCTGCCCATGCAGAGATGCTGCCAGCACTGAGGAGCCTGTCCCAATCCAGCAGCTCTATTTCCTAAGGAGGAAAAAGCCTTTATGAGATCCCAGCAAGGAGCCATGGCCTGATGCTGCCGAGAACCCTGGATCATCTCCCGTTAACCCCAGCATCCCCCATGGCACACCCACAGACTTGAAGCATGCTCACCCACACCTTTTTGGCTTCTCTGCTTCCAAAGTGATGAATTTCAACCCAAAAAGGCAAGCGTGGAGATGAATAAAGAGCATGGGGCTGCTCTGCAACCCCTCAATCACCAAAATTACCATATTCCCCCACTCTGCTGGCCACAAGGGGCTGTGGCACAATCCCTGCACTCCATCACATCCCTGGCCATTTCGCATTCCTCTGGTCTGGAAAGGAGGCGTGTGCCTGTGAGTGTGCGTGCAATGCTGACCCCACAAACCCACTCCACCCAGCACAGCTTCACCTTTCTCATCCAGATGCATAACAAAAATTTGTAATAAAAATAAACCCAGCAATGCTTGCACCTCACCTGCCTCAAAGTCCCTGATGTGCAGCCCCGGGGACACGGACACCGACCCCAGCATCATTCAGGACCACCCTGGGAAATCCCGGCCTCCCCCACCCCTGCCTGGGGGGCCGGAGCCTGCCTGGCTGCTGGCCATGCCGAGCCGAGCCGTGTCTCTTCCTCAGCTCGCTCCTGCCCAGGGATCACCTGCAGTTCAGTTGATTTATGAACGGAGAATTTTTCGAGCTCTGTTTCCTTTTCATTGTTGTTTCAGTTGCTGTGCTTGCTTCCGCCCGCCTTTGAATAATTCCTGCCATGCTGTGAGTGGTGAGAAAGGCACCGAGTAAACACTCACACTCAGCCCAGGACCTGGGGGCAGGAGCCCCAAAAACAGGGGGACACGGGGCTGCCCCCAGCTGCTCGTATCTGTGTCAGGAGGCTGCTGAGCTCCAAGTGAGCAGAGCTCCGAAATGGGTCCCTCTTGTCTCAAAGCAGCAGTTTGGGATGGGGCAGCCACATCCTAACCTCCTGCCCCGTGGCACAGCTCCTGGGAGGTGCCAGTCCCATGGGGGGGCTGCTCTCCCATGCTGTGGCTGGGGAGGAGAGGGTTGTGGTGGGTGGTTTGACTGGAGGGACCCTAAAATGCGATTTGAGGGATGGCAATTCATTGCCCCATAGAAGGCAGGGTCCCCCCACCCAGGGCTGTGCTCCACCCGGCTTCATTCCTGTCCTCATCCCCAGCTGGAGCAGGGACTCCCACTGCGGTACAGAGACGATGCTCTCTAGGGAGCTTGGGTTGATTTACAACAAAGCCCTTGAAAAAAAGAAAAAAAGAAATCAGGAAAGGAAAGGAAAGAAACCCCATCCGCAATCTCAGCTCAGCCCAGGACCCACATCCCCGCTGCTGCCACCTGCCATCCGCCTTCCCCTTCCCTCCCAGCCCCATCCCGGGCCACCGAGGAGCTCCCATCCCGGGCGATGGGCAGCTGCCCGTCCCGAGCTGCGCCCATTGTCCTGCCCTTCCTCCCCGCGCCCCTGAGCCCCCCGCCGCCGCCCCGGGGCCGGGGGGAAAACAGGAAGCGCTCCCCAGCACGCTGCTGCGGAAATGAGACAAGCGGGCTGGAGCGGCGGCGAGGACGGCGGGAGGAAGCGGACGGGATATTTGGAACTGACGGCGAATTCTTGGGCTTATCTCTGCGCCGCAGAGGCCCAGGAGTCCTTACAAAACAGCGCCCAGCTGGAGCGAGGCCCGAGGCTGGGGACGCGTCCTCGTCCCCAGCGCCACCCTTGGTACCCGGCTCGGATGCTGGTGGCAGACAGGGGACACACACCCAGTGGGGTGGGTGGCACCTGAGAACCATCAGTGGTCACAGAAGGGATCTGACGCCCCGCTGCAGGGTGGGCACGGGCAGCCCCCGGGCTGAGTGGTGCCCAGGCTGCACGTCCCATCCTTCAGCAGGAATTTGGGGATGAGGGCACTCCCCAGCATCCCTAAAGCCAGAGGAAAAAAAAATCCGGCTGTTTTATGAGCCCCCAGGCACGAGCTCCCCCTTTCTCATGGGAAATCATTCCCTGTCCTGCCCACAGTCTGCATTGGGACACTTTTAGCCCATCACCTTCCCTTCCATACCCACAAGCACCAGCGGCAGGGCAGGGATGTGGATGCTGGTCCCCTGCCTGTCCTGCCTTCCCTGCCCACGAAGGGTTACAGCTAGCCTGGATTGCTCTGATTTCACCCTTCCATCTGCTGCTGGCCTTTTTGGTGGGTTTGAATTATTTTTCATAACAATGCTGTGATACTTTATATTCGGCACACCCCAGCTGGGGAATAGAAAGCGGGTCCGGGCTGGGAGAACCCGACCCAAAGGCAAGGGTCTCTGCAGCGCTTCCTAAAAGCTGGAAGCTGCCCGCTGCGAGCATGGCAGAGGGGCTGGGGTGGTGGCATCATCCCGGGGAGCTGGGGCTGCTGCCAGCACCCAGTGCTCCCCAATTGGGTTTTGGTGGGGTCAGTCCCTCTTTTATTAATTGGTGGTGAAAATTAGGCAGCTGGAGCACCCTAGGGTCAGCTCTGGGAGCGGCTCGGGGTGGGCATCACCTTCCTAGAGTGTCCCTAGCCTGGTGGAGACCCCCGGCCGAGGGCACCCAGCTCGGTGGCTGCGAGGAGGCACCTTCGGAGCCGGAGAGCGCTGGCGGTGGGGCAATGCCTGCGGACGGGACCCGTCGGGGAGGGCTAACGCGGCCAGTGGAGCCAAATTTGGTGGCTGGGGGGGGGCAGGGTGTGACGGGTCACCCTGGCAGAGACTGAGACTCCTCCTCTGCGGGGAGGAGGACAAAGGATGGAAGCGGCTGCCCCGTTGCAACACATCCCCGGCGAGCACAATGGAAATGCCATCCTCCGTCTTGTGAAACAGGAACCTCATATGATCTCTCTGAAGGCTTGGGGACACTCTTGTAGGTCTGAGTGTGACGCTCCCCGAGCTCCTTTCTCTACCCGCAGGGGGATAGGGAGAGCGGGGAGTCCCCCAGAGCTTCCCTGCCCTGGTGAGGACCGAACTGCCACCACTGTCCGCTGGGGCACGCTGGACCCGCTGGCAAGAGGAAGGTGATGCCCTGCCACCCACCCTGGGGCCGAAACACTCCCAGGTTCCTCCCCAGCCCCACCAAACACCTTCCTATGGTTCTCCCACAGCCCTGCTGAGCATCCCCCTCCCGCCCTCCTCGAGGACTCCTAAATAAACTTCATTCTCTCTTTATGTTCTTGACCCCAGATTTAATTAGACCCCCGTTTCCTGCCTATATGAAAAATCACTTCCCCGAGCAGGTGGCTGCGATACCGCGGGGGCTGTTGTTGTTTTCTTTGGGGGGAGGGGGGAAGGTGGTAAATGGGGGGAAGAGTTTGTTGTTTATTTTTATATTTACAAAGCGCAGCTTTTTCCTNGCCCCGCCGGCACCTGGCGCCCGCCGGCACCCGGCACCGCTGCCCCCCAGCTGGGCCCCGCCGCTCGCACTGGGAGAAAAAGGAAAATAGAAAAAAAAAAAATAGAAAAAAAAGAATAGCAAGGTTGCCGATTTCCTCTCTGGAAAACAAGCTGGAGCTAGGAGGGACGGCAGCGTGGGAAGGAGGGAGAGAGGGGTCCCGTTGAGTCCCTTGGGAGCCTCTCCTTCTTAGGGAGTGGCCTGGGCACGCTGCCTCCTCCTTCACTCCGTGTGTGGGGCAAAGCAGTCTTTTTCGACCAGGCCTGAGGCAAATGAGCCCTGATCTCCCGTGCATGGGTCAAACACACCTTTGGCCCCATCCAGATGCAGTCCTGGCATAATCCGGGAGAGAAGGCAAGGAGGGGATGCAGAAAACATCTGGTTCCCTCACCCTGACGTCGTGGGGAGCACCCAGCAGACAAGAGCCCACCCAAATCCCAGCAGAGACTCGCAGAACGGGTGCTGCTCTCTGTCCCCATCGTTCGGAGCATCCTGATCCTTGCAGGCTCCAGATGCCGGGATCGCTGTGCTGGGCAGAGACAGCCCAGGTGTGGAGCTGTCAGTGCCCGGCCTCTCTGTGCCCAGGACGGGATGGATGAAGACATAATGGAGTAAACTCTCCTTGTTTTCCTTCTTCCCAAAAAGCACCAACCTTCCACAGCCTCTTGGTCTGGGGAGGGACAAACTCCGACCCCGGCCCCACCCGTTTGTGCAGATCAGTGTCTGTGGTGACAAAGCTGCAGGGACAAACATCTGATGTGACCCCAAACCAGCGCTGGCACCCATCAGTGGTACTTGCTAGTGGCAAAGGAATTGCTGCAGGATTTTACAGGGACAAAGGGTCTGTCACCCCAGAGCATCTTCCCCAGAGGGTCCCTCAGCATGGCTAAGCTCCACTCGGAGCTGCCCAAGACCTCAGGCCAGCTCTGTCCAGGGGGATTGAACAGGGGCTGGCACAGCCAGTGTGACCCCCACCAGCACTGCAGTGCCAAAGCTGAACACTGCCAGCTGGCACAGGGCTGGTGTGTCCCAACTCCCTGATCACAGCCCAGATCCTGGAGCAGGAGTGGTGCCGGAGTATGGTATGGCATAGCATGGCACAGCATGGCACAGCATGCAATGCTGTTGGCACAGCTTGTTATGGCACAACACAGCTCGGTATGGAGTGGCGTGGCATGGCAAGCATGGCACAGCATGGCACAGCATGGTACATCACCAGGGCTACCCTTGCTCTCACAGAAATGCCACCCAGAGACACTAGTACCTCAGAGCCACTTCAGTCTCACCCTGGCCAAGCATCCAACAGCAGACAAGGGGGCTCATTAATTTACCTTTAATTCCCCACCATCCCCCATCCCCAAGCTGGTCAGTCCCTGTCAGGACCCCAGGCAGGAGCAGGTGCAGCCCCAATGGGGTACAGCACCCACCAGCCCAGGACAGACCACCCTGAAACCCTCTGGAGCCCCACCACCACCCAGAGACCCCCCCAGCTCTGCTGGGCAGTGGGTGCCCACCTGGCACAGGGCCGGGTGTGCTCACACCAGCGCTGGCCAGCACAGTTGGTTATCCTTACATTTGGCATCAGCTGCTTCCATTGGGCTCCATAGGGGAGGGAGAGAGAAAAGGAAAACTCAGCTCAGGGCGATTTAATAAGTTCAGTGTTACGAGCTGGGGAAAAGCTGTGGAACACACAAGTGGTAACGCAGGATTAATCTTTCCTTTAGTCTTGGGAATTATGTTTTCATTAATCCTAATTTTTCCAGATGTTTCACTCCTTATACCATGTTCTTCAAAGCCTCTGTGGCTGCAAATTCTAATGAAGCCATGAGAACATTTTAAAGAGAAAGATTCAAAGCTTAAATTGCTTCCTTTTTTTTTTTCTTTTTCTTCGGTTTTTCTTTTTTTTTTTTTCCCCCTCCCTCTTTTCCCCCCGGCTGGGCTGTCGGGGAGTGCATGCGTGTGCGGTCCCAGCGCCTCCACATGTTGTGTTACACAATGTGCTAACAAGATGGAGAAGGCCACTCGGGCCGCGTGATGCCGGGGTGACGTCTGTTGGGTTTTTTGTCCCCCCCACCCGGCAGGACCCGGCTGCGAGGGGCTGGAGAGGAGGGGGCTGGCCCCCTGCCCGCCGCCTGACAGCCGGCACCGGGGCTAGCGGGGTCACAGCTGGTCCGGAGCTCTGAAAACATTCCCGGTGATCACTCCCGGCTCCTTAAGGCAGCAGGAGGGTGGGTGGCTGTAGGACCTAAGGAGGGGATGGAGCAGAGTGGGAGCTGCGCAGGTAGCTCGGCTTTCTGGCAGGGTCTTTAGGGAATGGGGAATTTTGGGATGCTTCAGGCTGGAGGGAGCAGCGGGTTGAAGAGTGATGCCCAGGTCGGGGGTGTTGTCAGCAGTTTCTTCCCATCACACGGTGCTGCCCTGCAGGGATGAATTTGGGGCTCCTGCTCTCTCCTGCCCAGCACCCATCTGGGTGCCAGTGCATCACCACTGGGTGATGGGAGCACCCAGCCACTCCATAGCCACAGCAGCATTCCCAAACCTTGCTCCCCTTCAGGCTTCTCCCTCCATCCATCCCCAGCCCCGCACAGCCGCAGGATCCAGCCGCCACCGCCCGGTGTCCCCTCCTCGCCGGGAGCCCTCGTCTGACGCAGGAGGTCAGGCAAGATGATCGCAACAATCCTCCCGGTCTCCAGCACCCGGGATTCAGATCCATGTACTTATATGGCCTGCAGAACGCGGTGGGAGCATGACCAACGTCTGGAAATCCAGATATGACTAGATCCCTTCATTAGTAATTTCTTGTACATGACTTTCTAGACCATGGGGATTTGTTAAATTTGCAGGAGTGTTTCTCACAGTGCCATGGACTGGCTGCTGCCAGCATATATTGGCTCGGATCTGTCAGATCCTGTTGCCTTATATGACCCTCGGTTAATTCAGCTTTTCTTTGTATCCAGCCCTCAGCGGGGAACTCCTCCAGCAGTCCCAGCGTGGATCCTGCTAAAATGGTTCCCCAGTCCTCCTGCCATAAAACAACTGCCCCCTCCAGTGAAAGGGGGATGTGGGGGGTGGAATTCAATGCTCCCCTCCCTCCCTGCTGCCCAGGCCCTCGCCAGATGCTTCCTCCATCCCTTCTCCTTTGGTGCCAAGAGAAAACTCGGTGTGCCTGAAAATGTTACTGGAGGGATTGGACCTTCTCCCCACAGGGACCGTGGCATCCCAATGCTGCACCCTGCACTGTGGGGTTAATCATTCGCTGCCTTCAGGGGTGCCCCAGGGCTGGGGGAGACTTTCACCTTCCCAGAGACCTCTTGGAATTTCGACCTTCATTTATGGGTGCCATAAAGGTTATTTTTTAATCTGCAACCTGGCAAATTCCCCCCTCTCAGCTGCGGGGTCTTTGGTCTGGGGAGCACTTGGGCATCACTGCTTTTTGTGCCTCATCTGGTTTGGGAAGTGGAAAGGCTCACAGGATGGCCTTTTCCCAAGGGAAGGGGATTGTGGTACCCAACAGCTCATCAAAGGAATGTGGTGTTGGTTAGCCCCATGGATGTGGCAGAGCTGAGGGAGCTACTGGTGAGGGATGTGAGGGACTGCGGGTCACAGGGAATCCCAGGAGCCCAGAGAAGCATCCCAAATCTCCAGGTGCTGCCAGAGCAAGATGTCCAAGTGGAAAAGGATTGTGTGTCCAAGGACATCCTGCTGACCCTGCAACTCTCTATTGCCCATTGACTGAGCCGTGCCACCCCTTCAAGCACCCTGTCCCCAGGCGCTGAGTCTGGCAGCCCAGTCCTGCCCGGGAGCTTCCCTGTGTGTCCCCAGCACCTCCTGACCCACCAGAATCCAGCAAGGAACCCCAACCTCCTGGTGCCCCACACCTCTGCCCCTTGGCAGAGATGATGGTCAGATCCAGGAGAGCATTTACATCCCAAACTTCCCAATGTGCTCTTTGTCCTCTCCAGCAGATCTGGCAGTGCTGGGATGCTCCAGAAGGATGAATCCCTCTGGCATCTTCCTCCTCCTCCTTGCAGGAGGCGCGGAGCCATAACCTTGAAGTCTTCCAAACACTTTGTTTCTTAAAAGACCTGATCCATAGCTTTTCCTTTTAGCATTTGATTTAACCACACCTTTAAAAAGCCCCAAACCAAAGCAGGAAGAGGCCGGCTGAGATGCTGTGGGGAGCAGGAGAGCAGCAAGCAGGCAGCACCCACCTCTAGCCACACTGAGAGGAGCCCGGTCGCTGCTGACCCAGAGCCAAAAAACTCCCTCAGCTCTGTAAGAGCAGCCCAGCTCCTCCATCACAGGAGCACAACCTGCGCCAAGCATCTCCTGGGTTTGCATCTCACCCACAATCAACCAAAGAGGTTTCCTGTACCAGGCTGGATCCTTGAAAATTCTCTTGATGGGCTGGTGTGGTGTGTGAAGGGTCACAGGTGAGGAGCTGGGGGCTGAAATCCCCTTCCTTCGCCTTTTTTATACCACCAACGGGTGGGGGAGGCTTTGCCTGCATCCCTTTGTCCTTCATGCCACTGCCTGGTGGAGCTGGCAGCCGGCAGCAGCCACAGGAAGTGGGTCAGGCTGTGTCCCTGTGCAGGCAGAGGTAGGAGCAATGGGAGCATCCTGCCTACTCGTCCCATCCCATCCCATCCCATCCCATCCCATCCCATCCCATCCCATCCCATCCCATCCCATCCCACCCCATCCCATCCTCAGGGACAGCAAAGAGACAAATGGCACCATGAATACCCCAGCCCCACATTTCCTAAGGTGAGGGATCCCATAGGAGCATCCACTGCCATTAGCACCCCCAGCCATAGAGCAGGGACATATTAGGAGCAGACAAAGCATCCCAGCTCCCATCCCAAAACCCCCCCTGTTCTCACCACCCCTCTGTTGCTGTTGGCTATGGCTTGGGCGCAACACAACCCCTCCTCACCCATCAAAGGCACTGCCTTCAAAGCACCACCTCCTTCTCTCTGTTGCCCCCATTTCCAGCATCTTTGGGTTGAAAAATGGCCGAGGAGAGTTTGGCAGAGAAGCCTCGTGCAGATTATTCAACAATTGTTTCCCATTTTGCGCCCTCGCCTGCCTCATCCTCCAGTAACAATGACGAAGAGCGGCGCGGAGCCAGCGCCCGCGGCAGGGGTGTTGAGATCAGGGACAGCACAAAAATATCTCCTCTCTGGAACAAATATTTACCAACCCTTCTGCCTTTTGTTCTTGTGGTTCTCATATATTTTTTTTTATTTTTTTTTCCAGACATTCACTGGCAAAATGTCACACTAAGCAGCAACCCAGAAACTTCGGGGTAGCTGCTTGGCTGCTCTGGGCTTTGTTTTTCTCGCGCGCTAATTGTTAATGAATTTCCAGCCATTTAAGCCAATGCAAACCTGTGAGAAAATGATCTTTTCAGCCCTGACTTTGGAGCTTTATGGTGCTTCGCAAAATCCGAGTGGTGGATAAGGAAAACGTGCATCATCCCACAGAATGGGGTGGCGGCAGTGCCAGAGCCAACCTGGAGTGGAATGTGGCAGAGCCAGAGCAGGAGCTGGCGTTGTCTGAGCTGCCAGCATCACTCCAGGCTTGCAGCAGGGAGGTCTCCATTCCTGGATAGGGATAAGTTCAATGGGTGTGAGTGTCATGGTACCCCCATCCCTGGCCAGTTCCTCACAAAACTCCTTCTCCCTCTTCTGCCTCACTGCAGGTTTTTCTTGTTTCCCTTCAAAATCATAATGCCCCTCATGTCCACTTTTATGGCGGCCAAATAAGAACATGTGGTTATTTTATGGGAGTTGTGTTTAAAGAAGGGAGGGGCAAATCCCTCCTCTTCTGGAACATAAACTTAGGTCTTTGGCTAATAATTAACTATGGCCATAAAACCCCTGATGTACGAGCAAACAGAGCTCATCCTGGAAGCACTGCTGGGCTGTCACCTCACACCAGTGCTCTGCTGACCACTGACCACTGTCCCCTCCTGTCCACTCCAGGATGGCTGTGCCACCCTCCACCTATCCCCGTCGCCTCCTGCCCCTCTTCCTGGGGCTTTTCCAGGGAGCCCTGCTCCTCTTCTTTGCCCTCTTCGTCACCTATGATGAGTCCTCGGCGCAGGCGGAGGATACCAACTTGGTGGCCAACCAGGTCTACAGCACCTTCCCCTTCTTCCAGGACATCCAGGTGATGCTGGTGGTGGGGCTGGGACTCCTGCTGACCTTCCTGCCCCGCTACGGGTTCAGCGCCCTCACCCACAACTTCCTCCTGCTCAACTTCTCCATGCAGTGGGCGCTGGTGCTGCAGGGCCTGCTCCAGCACTTCCACCATGGCCAGATCCACCTGGACCTCCACAAACTCCTCATCTCTGAGTTCGCTGCTGTGACAGTGCTCATCTCTGTGGGGGCCATCCTGGGGAGGGCCAGCCCCTGCCAGTTGCTTGTCATGGCCACCTGTGAAATCCCCATCTACCTGGCCAGCGAGTGGGTCATTGTCACCTGTCTGGGCGTTCTGGATGTGGGTGGCACCATCACGATCCATATCTTCTCCTGCTATTTTGGCCTTGGTGTGTCCAAGGCTCTGTTCAGAGCAACACAGCAGCCACTGCACCCCAAGGAGACCCCAACACTCAGCTCTGACCTCATGTCCCTGGTGGGGACACTCATCCTCTGGGTTTTCTGGCCCAGCTTCGTGGCTGTCCTCTGCCAAGCGGGTGATGCCCAGCACCGTGCCATCCTGAACACCCTCCTGGCCATGAGTGCCAGTGCCATAACCACCATGGTGGCCTCCAGCCTGCTAGAGAGGGACGGCAAGCTCAGCCTTGGCCACCTGCAGAACGGCAGCCTGGCTGGTGGGGTGGCCATTGGCGTGGTGGCCAACATGGCCATGCCACCAGTGGCCACTCTTGCCCTGGGCAGCCTCTCGGCCGTGGTGTGTGTCCTCGGCTTCAGGTTCCTCACCCCTCTCCTGGGGAGGAAGCTCAAACTCCTTGACCAGTGTGGCATCCACAACCTGCACGGCTTGCCCGGCATCCTCGGCACCGCTGCCAGCGTCCTGACCATCCTGCTGGCATCCAAGGACACCTCCGGGTCCCAACACTCTCAGCTGTCCCCCGCGGGGGGCAATGCCAGCGAGGTGGTGGAGGGACAGTGGGGGGACCGCGGGGTGGGCGGGCAGGCGCTATGCCAGGCAGCAGGGCTGGCGGTGGCCGTCGGTGCCTCGCTGCTCGCCGGGCTGCTCACAGGGGCTGCCCTCCGGCTGCCCTGCCTGGCCCGGCCGCCCGAGCGGCTCTGCTTCGATGACTCGCTGTATTTTAAGATCCAGGATCAGGCTAAGAGCCCAGGGCCAGACAGCAGCGCTGAGGAAGGAGCCCTGGCTCTGAAGGAGCAGGTTTAGGCAGTAGCATGCAGCAGCAGCAGGGAGGGCCAGGGAATGTTACCGGCAGGATCAGCAGGCAGGAGATGCTGCCTGCACTCGCTCCTGCCCCATGCCTGGTTCATGCTGTCGAGGATGCCGGCACAGCTGGGTCAGCACCACAACACTGGTCACCTCTCTGTCTTCCCACCCTGCAGCTGCAACTCCCCCCTCTCGTGTCCCAGTGGCTCCCAGCATCCATTCGTTCCCGGCAGCAGCCAGAGAAATGACCTGCTCAGGGTGTCTCCCGCAGGATGGTTAATAGCCCCCACGAACCCAGACGGCCGCTCGGCGGGGCACGGGCTTCAACTGCTTCGATCTCAGCGAGCGGCATCACCCTCAGTGCTCACCCCGAGCCTCAGCTCCAGATTCTGCTGGCCACAATGGGCAGCACCTGGAGGAGGCTGCCAGCACAGGCCACAGCTACAGTAAAGGAACTCAGTATCCACTGCCCGGAGTGTGAAACTGCAGCAGCAGGGAGATGGCCCCAAACAAAGGACTTTACAGGGATCTGATAACCTGAGCTGGGCAATTCACCCTCCAGGAAAGTTTGCAAGGGGAAGCGCCAACTCTTTTTACCACTGGTGCAGCAATGAGGATGCAGCCCAAGCACGGCGAGGAGCCTCGCAGAGAGCCAGGATGCAGGAGGCACCCGCAGCCCGCAGCACCCTCATCCCACCCCGAAGCTGGAGCTGGGAAAGCTGCGCCAGCATCCCAGGAAAAGCAGTGGCCCCATCCCATCCCACCACGGGCAGCGAGCCGCTTCCACCCTGCAGAGGACAAAGCCTGCGGTCCATGGCTGGCATGAGGCAAGCTGGGAGCGCGGGGCCGCATCCTGCCCGGAGAGCGAGGGCTGTGATTCACATCCCCCCTGCCATGAATCACCGCTGCCCCTGCGCCCCCCGGATCCCGCTGCTGCCGAGACAATGCGGGCGATGCTCACGGGCTCCCGAGGGGGTCGAGGCCACCGAGCCCTCCAGCGCTGGCTGCAGGAGTGGGGGGCTGTCGGCGCAGTTGGGGGTCCCCAGCCCTGAACGGGTGGGAGAGGGGCTGGATCCCTTCCACCCGGTGCAGCCCCAGGCGGAGCCAACACCAAGAGGGAGAGAGGCTGGGGAATTCGCCCTCCAATAATCACAAACAGGCTTGGGGGCCCGGGCGTGTTTGGTTAATTGTTAGAATAAAATATTGCCGAGCTCTGACAAAGAAATCCTGCCCCGCAGCCCGGCGCGGCCGAACAATGGGCCCCGGCGCAGGATGCTGCGGGCTGAGCATTGGGGCCAGGGGCCTGGGGGGCGGGAGGCAGCTCGGTTCCCCCTTCCCCAGACGAGCCCCAGAAGCCCCCCATCTTCTTGGCAGCTCGGTGTGGATGTGCCCCATGACAGCGTGGAGCCACAGGAGTGGGGACCGGCCCGGCCCCTCAGCACTGCCCGGCTCCCTCTAGGTCCGGGGAGCCGCCGTACCGTCGCGACCGGACCAGCAGCGCCGAGCCTCCGTGAGAACCCCGCTCCCGCTGAGCCCGGCAGCCCAGAGCCGGTGGCTGCCTCCGCGCCGAGGCCTGCTGGATCCAGCAGCAATTCCAGCACGGGGAGCAGGGGGATGGAGAGGAGGGGACACGGGGAGAAGGGGGCACAGGGTCAGCGGCACCAGAGGCTGCAGACACCCTGTGAGAAGCAGCCGTGGAGAGGAGCTGCACACACAGGCTTGTACACACCTGTAATCACACATGTGTGTGTGCACAGCCCTGCACACATTCACAGCACCGCAGACACACACAGGTACACACACACACAGACACATCCGTGCACGCACATCCCAGCGCTCCCTCACTCCCACATGCAGGCACAGCCCCGAGGCTGCGAACCTCTTGCTGCCGGAGACAGTGGAGCAGCCGCTTTCCAGCATCTCCCAGCCCTTCCCAGCGAGGATGAGGACGCAGGCTCCCGCTGAGCAGCCCGCGGCACCCAGTAGGGGAGCGAGCGATGAGGGCGCAGGGAGGGAGCACACCCGGAGCTGGGCCTGGGCACACCCCTCCTCCCGGCTGGCATGTCCTGGCACGGGCACCCCGGCACGCCGCGGCACAATCTGGTCTGCAGATGCTCCAAAAAGCAGCAAGAGACCCAAGAATTGATGGGGGGTCAGCGCTTTCCCACTGCCCAGAGGGGCTTAGGCACGCAGTGATCCACGGCCAGAGGTGTTGGGACCCACCTGGGTCATGGCACAGCTCTGCCAGCCCCAGTCCTGGTCACCCCGCCTCCCCGAGACCCGCTGTTCTGCCTCTGGGTGTGCTGCCCAGAGCTCCCCGCTCCTCCAAACCAGTCACTCTCCAAAGGATGGAGCAGTCAGATATTTTGCAGAGCCTCCAGCGTTTATCACACTGTAAATCTGGGCTTTCAGCAGCTTCACGAAGCTGCAGGGAGATGGGGGAGAACAAAACGCTGCTCTGCTCCATTAGACGCAGCCTGCATGTGCCAGGGCTGACAGAGGTTGGGTCCCCAGCCCCACTGCAAAGGGAGTGAGGATTGAAGCATGGGACTTATGTGGGCAAGGGTCCCTAGAGTCAAGAGGGGCTGCTGGCACCCCAAGATGGTGATGGCTTGGGGACAGCTGCTTTTTGGTGGGACAGTAGTGGTGAGGAGGGCTGAAATGTGCCTCTGTGGAACCGCAGCAGCCCCTGTCCCCCAGTATGGTCCCCCACTGTGAACCCCTGGCTAAGCTCCCTATACACAATTCCTGGGCACGGTACCCTGGTGTGGACCCACAGCACCTGGGCATTCCAGCCCTGGACGGGCCCCAGGCACGGTACCCCACTCTGATCCCCCATCACTGTCCTCCAGAATAGTGCCCCGCACGCTGGGTTCTGCTGCTGCCTCTGAGCTGAGCCCCGAGCTGGGTCGGAATGCAGCCCACTGGTCCTGGCAAGGAGCCCCAGCCCTGATCCTCGCCCCTATCCTTGTCCCCGCAGCCCCTCCACCAACCCCCATCTCCCAGCGGGACCCTGCCCTGATTGCAAAACAAGCGGGGAGGGGAGGGGAGGAAGCCGAGATAGTGCAGCTCTCACAGTGCTCGGATGCATCTGGCAAAGCGACACCGGTGGCACAGGGCACGAGGCGGGGGTGTGGGCACAGCCAGGAGCCCCCAACCCCTGCGTGCCCTCAGCTCTAACACTCCTGTGCAGCCTTTGCCATATCCCTGCAGCCCCAGTGCAGAGGGGCTTGCACAAGGGCACACGGGGACCCCGGGTGAGGCAGGGGCTGGGTGGGCACTGAGCTGCTGCCAAGTGCCTGGCACAGCACGGGGGGACTGGGGGCCATGGCAGCAGCTGGAGCCACATCAGAGCGGCCCCCCCGGAGCAGCCGGGAGTGTGTGGTGCTGCCCTCGAAGGAAATGCGCTCACTCCCATGTGCTGCACACTTGGGTTCGCCTCACTGCTATTTTTATTTGACTTTTCAGGGCCTGTTTCCTTTTTCCGGCTGTTTTTGCTGTGATTCCACCACCACTTCGGCCTCGTTTTTCCCCCTCCCTCCCTGTTGCTTCTTCCTTCACTCTTTCCTTCCTTTCCATGCACTCATTCCCACTGCCACACCAGGTTCCCAGCCCGGCAGCAGCTGCCTGTGAGGGAAGGGTAGTAAAGGGAGATGGTTTTTGCTCTGGTTTATCTGGGAAGGTGCTGACAGGTCACTGGAAGAGGGACTTTGCTCCAGCCTTGATAAAGAAAAAGGCTGTGAGTCACCCTGTCCCAATTCACCATCCCAATCCTGTTGGTGCTATCAGGTTCTGCCATGGCCCCCAGCCTCATCCATGGGATATCAAGCGTCAGCAGGGCTATTTTGGGATGCTAGTGGTTTGTGGAGGGACGGTGGTTGGGATAAGGGAGGAGGAATAGGGAAAAAACTTAGGAACTAAACCAGTGCAAAACCTCCTGTGGGGCCAGCAGAAAGGGCAGTGCTCGCTCCGAGAAGGAGCACGGAGCTGAGAGGAAGGAGCCCGGGCATGATGGGGCCAGCCGGGGAGGAGCATGGCACCAGGAGGCTTCTGATACCGGGATGTGCTGAGCTGTGGCTCCCTGGATGGCCCCTGGTGCCAGCCTGCCCCGTTCCTGGCAGGCAGCATCTTCCAGGGACCCACAAGAGCAGCGTTCCCAGGCTGCACCCCCTGCTCTGACCCCCAAATCAGGGTCCCATCAAATCAACCGGTCCTGCCTGCACCCTGCTACACCCCAGGGACTCTGATGTGCCCAGGGCAGGGAGGGCTCTGTCCCACCCACCTCTGGTTATGAAATCCTTCCAGCTCCTCCCAGCCCAATTCCCAGAAGCAGGGGTTGGGCAGGGACCCCTGAGCATCCCTTGCCGTCCCCTCCCCGAATCCCCACTTCCCAGTTTGAACCCCCAGAATCCCCCAGGGAAAGCCGCCCCCACCTCCTCCAGGGCATGGAGGTATCGCACTCACTGGCAGCGCCCATTGCCCCCCTGGCCACAGCCGGCGCGGGGTCGGTGGCCGAGGCTCAGTGGGGACCAGGGCCGGCAATGCTGGTGTGGCCATGGGAACGCTCGGGGGAGCAGTGCCCGGCTCCGCTCAGCACTCACAGCCCGCTGCTGCCATCTCGTGTCCTCCTCTCAGGGCTGGGACAGAGCCACACGGGCGGAGACGGGCTGGGGAAACTGAGGCAGGGGCACACCGCAGGGCCTCCTGGCTGCTGCTCCAGGGGAAATGTCCTTCCAAAAAAGCAGCTCCTGGTTTCCATCACCCACGCACCAGGGATGCAGACAAGGGTGAGCAGAGGCAGGATGCCACTGTGCCCTCCACTGCTGTGGGCTTCTGCCTGGGCTTCCACAGGCCCAGCACATTGGCCAGACCCTGCACTGTGCCAGCTCCATCCACAGCACAAGAGCCCCTGGATGACCAGATAAAGCACCCAAAGTACTTCCAGGGAAGGAGAGGTTTATTTCTGGCTTCCCAGAGGCTGTTTGCCACCCAACAGAGCAGTGGAGGCCACAGATGGGGTGCTGGCAGAGTACAGTGACAAGGGAGGATGCCCTTCACTTCATCTCACCCCACGCCCCATCATTCCCTCCCTGCTGGGGCACCCACAGTGCCAAGCAGCCAGGTCCCTCCACAGTGCAGCCTGTCACCAAGGCTGAGCCTTGGCCTCAAGCCCCCACACGTGCCTGGGATTTTTGGGTATCAGAACTCCCCAGGCTTCCCCAGGTGCCCAGTGATGCACCTTCACTTCCCTGTCCACTGTGGGTGCCCGGCTGCTCTGCAGATCCCAGCAATGCCTCAGGGACACCTGTCCCCATCTACAGCCCTAACAACCTCAGAGCCTTGCAGATGCACTGTGGCCTCACTTCCAGCAGAGCCCCCAGAGCCCACATTTCCTCTTCCTGCCCCAAAACACACCCATTGTCCTCAAGAGAGCAGAAGATGCTGCAGGGCCAGGAGCAACTAAGAACCCACACCTCACCTTCTGTTTTTGGTTCTTTCCCTTCTTCCCAGTGTTTCTGGTGTTCCAGGTTTCTGCCACAGCCATCCCACAGCAAACCAACCTGCCAGCCTCAGGCACGGGTGGTGGATCTGTTCCCTGGGCACAGCTTGGAGCAGGAGGATGAATTCAGCTCGGGCATCTGCTGGCAGTAGCCCCCCTGCCCTCAAGGCTGAGTTTGTCCCAGGTTCCCAAACAAGCCACTGGCAGCCGCGGTGCCGGAGCAGCACATCCTCTCCGGCGTGTGGCGAGGGTGTCCCTACGAGTCCCAGGGAGCCTGGCGGGGTGCGTGCAGGGCATTGAGCTTCTCCCAGCAGGTCGCCAGCCTCTCCGCCTTCCTGCCGATGTCCCGCAGCTGCTTCCTCCTGCGGCCGGGTGCCCCGCGCCGCGCCGGGGCCGGGGCTGGGGCGGTGTGCGCTGGGCTCTGCGGTCCGAGTGCCGGGAGAGGGAGCAGAAACCCCCCCCACACCACAGAGACATTAGTCAGGGGATAAAAGCCACCACGCACAGGCTCCACATGGCTGAGGTGGCTAAACTGCCTATGGCTGTGGGAAGGACATGGTGTCAGGTCCCCAAGAGTCCCCAAAGGTGGCTGTCTCTGTCTGAGCTGGGGGTGTGCACCCCACAGCACACCCATGGACAGCAGATCAGATCTCCAGAGCAGCAGCAGCTCCATCCCACAGCAGCAGACCCCAGGCAGGGTTGTCCCCAGCCAGTGTCCCTGACAGTGGCAGGGAGGACAGTCCCAGCACTGTGCCAAGGGCAGGCAGAGCTGGGAGCTGGCGTCCTGCTGCTCTTGGTTTTCCCTACTGCATGGTGAATTGCTGGTACTGCCGTATGGATCCTCTTGGATGGGGCTTCCCCAGAAGAGCCTTGGAGATGCCAGAGGAACCCAGACCAGCCCTTAGGGGAGAAATCCCAATTCTTGCCTATGAGCACCCAGGAGCAAGAGCAGGGCAGGGTAAATGCACCCACAGGGTGAACACCCCACCAGGACAAGGCCCTATGCTCCCCTCAGCCATGACATCGTGGCACATGTGGAAAAACCCACCTGGGAGGGAGCCAGTGGTAAAATCCCACCAGCCTGGCCCACACTGCCACAACTGAACTTCCCTCCCTTGGTTATTCTGAAGCTCCCAGGGATGGATGTGCCATCAGCATTCCCCAGCTCCCAGGATGAAGCAGGCAGAACCTGGAGACTCCTCACAGGCAGCCAGGAGAGCACAAAAGAAGGCAAGGTCTGCCCACAGCCCTGGGAACTGGGAGCCACTGACGTGGCTGGGAAGTCCTACCTTGCTGATTTTCCTGCAGTTCTCCCGGAGCACGAAGTTGGTGTTCCTGGCCACCCTCCAGACCGCCAGCTCTTCAGGACCCTGCAGGGTGCCGGCCCCCACCTCTCTCAGGGACATACTGATGTTGTAGATGGACAGCAGGATCTTCTGGTCCTGCAGAGGAGAAGCACAGGGCCCCGGGCAGGGAGGGAGGCCCGTGGCTCCCTGGGGGCTCAGCCCACACGATACCCCAGCCCCGGGTCCCTCGATGCTCACCTTGTCCGAACGACAAGCAGGCCCAGCCCTCCCACTCCTGTACACCGATCCAGTCAGGTTTCTCTGGAGAAATAAAGCAAGAATATCCAGCACCTCGCAGGACCGGTGCCTCCCACTTGGCACAAAGATCTCCCATTTAAACACAGCCCCCTCCCCAACACTGCTGGCAAAGCAGCCAGCTCCATATTAAGCTTCCCTCCTCACATCCCACAGCAGGGCTGCATCCAGCCCAGCAGCATTCCCAGAGCCAGGGCTGGGCCCCCAGGCAGAGCCCTGCCTTGGCTCACCAGGTTCTGGATCTCATGGAAGATGATGGCGCGGTACTGCCGCAGGATTTTGGCGATGCTGCACCTCCTGCCTCTGCTCAGCACGGCCACGAGCAGGAGCAGCAGAACAGCACAGGAGAGCACCCGGGGGAAAATCTGCCAGGGAAGGGCTCAGAGTCAGCTGGGGATTAGGGAATGTTCTGGGCTCTGCCTTCAACCCCTAGCAGAAGCTCTATTGGAGCTGCACTTGAAGATGCAACATGTGATGGAGGAGCCTCCGCTGTCTCCTCTCCCAAAGAACATCCTCCCAGGTGAGCCATCTCCCCTTGGAGCAAAGCCCTTGGGAAACTGCTCCAGCTTCAGCCCAACCCAGCTCAGCAGCACTGCCCATGGCACACACAGAGCTCTCTCTCATGCCAGCAGGTGGGTTCTTGGCACAGAGCTATGGCAGGGACCTGTGTCAGTCTATGCGGCTCATCCCTGAGCTCTCTGCCCCAGCATGGCTCCACCAGATCCCCACTTTGTGTCATTTCAAGGCCAGACAACCTCAAGTACCAAAACCTAAAAGGAGCAGAGAGGGAGGTTCTGGGCTCCTTGGAGAGGAGCTGGAGGCAGGAGCTGCCTGGTCCTCACCAACAACATCCACATCTCAGCCCAAACGGATCCAAACACCCTCAAAAGGATGCTCCCATACCTCTGCTGCATGGATGGAACTAACGCAGCATTTTTCCAGCTTCCCTGCAGCTCATACTCATCCCAGGCTCAGAGGCCCTCACCACAAGCCAGACAGAAGCAGCACAAGCATCTGCTCTGGCCAGCACATCCCAGGTGCTGCTGAGCCTTCTGGCTCCAAACCTTCCCAACAGCCCCACGCTGGCCCCTGCAGAGCGGGGAACCCCAAGTGCTGATACTTGAGCTGGCACAGGGGCACAGGGAGGGGGTGGATGGACCCTCCAAGGCAGGGATGAATCCCACAGCTTTGAAGAAAAGCCAGCACAAGCTCAAGTGACCAGGATTGGGGATATTTGAGCAGCCCAGCAGCAGCAGAGTGAGGATGGGGAGTTCAAAATTTGTGCCAGGAAAGGAGCCCAACAGCTCAGCATGTCTCTGCATTGCTGAACGATGGCACAGCCCTGGGGCCCCATCCTGGCATTTCTATCATTTCACATTTTCAGGAAAAGTCCCCCCCAAACACAACCCCCTCCCAAACAATCCTCATGCCGCAGGTGTCAGGTCTGGGCAGGCAGAAAGCAGCTCAGCTCCTTCCAACTATGCAACCCCTGTGCCGCAGCCAAAGCAGGAGCGAGGGGGAAGGGGCCACAGCTCTGCCTGCAGCCCGTGCCTGCTGCTCCCCACCTCAGCTCAGGGGTCACTGCCTTCACTGCCTTCCCCAGCACTTCTGCACTTGCTCTTCTGCTCTAAGAAGCCAGAAGGAAGAACTTCCCTTACTGAATTCCAAGTCCAGGTACACTCCATCTGTCCTCTTTGGTGAGAACCTGGGGGGGTTTGTTTGTAAAATCCACACCTGCTCTGTGCTCCCTACTCAATCCTGAGCTGGACCTGGCTCCAAAAAAAGTGAGGAAACCTTTTCCCACCCTCTTGCAGCTCAGTGGGAGTGATGGAGACTTAACATGAGGCAAAATTCAACACAGCACACTTCTGGGAACACACGTACACAACCATCACCTCAGAGCACAGGCATATGCAAAGAGAGGAGCAAATCCAGGTATAAGCAGTAGAAGTCCCACTGGGCTCTTCAGTGTCCCTAATCACCACACTTCTTCCAGTAGAGCTGTGCTGAGCTCTATCTGGGAGCTGGGAAGGGCAGGGAAGAGCCTCTTCCTGCTGCTGACTTTGCTCCTTGCAAACCACTTGAGAGATCGTGCCCCAGAGGTGATCGAGCAGAGAGCCAAGGGTATAATCCCCAGGTACATCAAAGGAGAGCACTGCTTCCATGAGGACACCCTGACCAAAGTCTAAGGGTTACTCTCCAGAAGTCTCCTCTGCCGGGAAGGCAAGGCTGTGCAATTTCACCATGAAAATGGGAATGACTTCCCTGAAATGGTTTATTAAACAGTTGGGACCCAGTTTCAGGAGGAAGCACACCATTTCCAGTATTCCAAGACAGCCAAGCCTGTGCTCAGTGCTCAGCCCAGAAGGAAGCGCAGAGGAGTCCAGGGAACAGCCAGGGCAGGAGGTCAGCAGGTGTTGTAGGTGCTTCCCCCCCACCATGGAAAGCAGGGAAGCAGCAGCAGCAAGAGAGGGATGCACGGAGACTGAGGTGGCAAATCCTGCTCCTGACTTCTCCCCTCCAGGGTGGAGGAGAACAAGTTCAGCAGCTGATTTAGGGTTATTCCTCCTGCCTTTGTCCCCATCCCACAGCAACAAGCTACAGACAGGTGGCACATCCTTTCCTAGGGGAGAGCTGGCAGTGAAGGAGCAGCCTTGGGAAGCACGGGTGCAGGACAGGCATAGCTAATCTCATCCTCACTCTAATCCTCCAGCAAATACGAGGAGATAAGGGGAATCACCATTGTTGATAGAGCAGCTCCTGCTGGCACTCCTGCCAGTCCCAGCCAGCAGGGCAGCAAGGGGCAATTCCTGCCGCCAGCCTGGGAATCCCACCGGGGTCACCAGGTCCTCCCAGCCAGACAGACTCTGTCCCTGACTCCCTCCTACCCAAAGGGACTCTGTCACCACCCTCAAGGCAGGACAGACCCTCAGTTCTCTCCCTCAGGACCAGGCAGATCCAAGCCCCATCCCAGCGAGGTCTAAGCCTTATCCCAGACACAGCAGCCTGATCCCAGCTGGACCAGCTTCCCCAGCCAGACCGGAGCCCCATCCTCACGGACTGCCTGCTCTGTCCCATCGGACCCTTCTAAGGATCTAAGTCCCATATGGACCCAGCCCAGCCCCATTCCAACTGCTCCAAGCTCTTGCCCAAGCGGTTCGGCCCCATCCCGACCAGTCCGTCCCCCTTCCCGGACGGACCGGCCCCTCTCCCGGTCGGTCCAAGCCTCCTTTCAGGAGAACCGGTCACCTCCCGACAGGTCCCGAGCCGAGCCGACCCCATCCCGGCAGTGCGGCGGGCTCCGGTCTATCAGCGTCAGCAGGGAGGGGTGTCCCGGAGAAGAGGAAGGGTGTCCCGGGGAGAAAGGGGTGTCCCAGGGAGAAGGGGGTGTCCCGGCTCACTCACCATGGAGCCCCGCGGGCGCGGCCCCTGCGGCGGTCCCGGGGAGCCCGGTCCGGCCCCGTCCCGCTGCGCCGGGGCCCGCGGTTTGAACTTGGCTCCACGGTGGGAGGGGACGGGACACGGGACACGGCACCGCCGCCGGCCCAGCCCCGGCCCCCGCGGGGGAGGCCGCCCCGGCCCCCCCGGCCCCGCCGGAGCGCAGAGAAGAGCGCGTCAAACCCGGGCTGCGGGGCCGAGAACCCTCCTGGGGACAGCGGGGCAGGGTGGGAGAGGGTCCCCACTGCCCCAGGGCAGTGCCCCCTGCTCGCACCCACCCGGGGATCCCAACCCACGCGTCCCATCCCTATCCCGGAGCTGCACGCTGTGCTGCAAACCCCCACAGTTTCGTTTTCTGTTGGCGTGGGGTGACTGTTTCGCTATGGATCCACAGACGGCAGTGGGTGAACACTGACAACGGCACCAATCCATGGCAAAAGTGACTGTCCGGGGTGAGACCCCCAAAATATCAACACGAGGAGTGTCCTCGTGCTTTTAACCAAAGCCCTCTCCTCCTTCCCCTCTGCGTTTTGTACCTCACCCCCAGCCCAGGCACAGAAATTGCCCTGAGTCAATTCACATCAATTTTGGGAAAAACTGAACGGACAGCAACAAGGCTCCTCTGAGGAGCTGAATGTGGGTGATTGAGTAAGAAATAGAACAAATGGTGAATAATCCAGCTCTGCCCAGCTTGGTGAGAACGTTCCTCCCCAGGAAATGGGACCCACAGCACACTGCAGCATTCCACTGGGACAGGACCCATATAACTTCTTTATTGAGCTCTATATATAGCTAAAATTCATGGGTGCCATAATCTATTTAAAAACCACCAAGACATCTACAAACATTACAAGGCTCTAAGACTGATGATCCCTTTTAAGTAAGAAAAAATAATCCCCAAGCTAAGGAATGTAGCCCAAAGCTACATTCTGTAGAAAGCTGCAGGTACCAGGAGCAGATGGCCAAAAGAGCCTGAGGCTGAGAGAAGGTGGCACAGCGTCCAGCACAGGGCCTCTTCCTTGGAGCTTCCACATCCCAAAAATTCCTGGCAGTATGTGGTGCTGCCACCTAAGCAAGGGGCAGGGATAGCACGAGGAACCCAGTGGGTTGCACTTATGTTACCTGGCTCAAGGGAAATGCTCCCAACACAAGTCAGGAATCTTTCCAGCAGGAAAAGCCATACCACTGCAATTCCCACTTCCATCTCCCATCCCAATTCTGCAGCCACCAACACCACAGAACCGCAGGGCAGAGGGACTTATGCACCACAGGCACCCAGTTTTCCCCAGCACATTACTACAGCTGGAATAAGAAAGCCACATTCCCTGCCCAGAAAAGCAGGATATAGCCCCCCATATGAGGACAAGAGGCTGAAGGACAGCACACATTGAAAACTACTTTTAAACTTTTTATCCTGCAGTTTCTGCCTCAGTCTTGAATCCTTGTCCAGCCAGGTTCCCTTGCCATCTCTACCCTCTCCTTCAAACATCATCTCCATTCCCCTTCCCAAATTCTTCCACTCTCTCTGAGCCCACTCACCTGAAGGATGCCAGCAATGGCACAAAATCCCTGAGCAAGAGCCACTCAACTCCCAACACCTCTCACTCACCTTTGGGAAACTACAATTCCACAGGAATCTGTGATCTACACCCTTTCATCAGCTATTCCAGAGAATGCACAAGAGTTTCCATCAGGAACCCAAAGAAAAAATGGCTTTTGCTTCCAGACCAACCGTTTCTGCTCCAGCGTTAAAAGATCTGTTTCGGGCTTCTCATCCATTTTGGCAAGAGGCTGTAGCCCAGCTTGGAGCAGCCACCACTGGCAGGCACCTTCCCAGAGTGGTGGGAGCATGATAAGTCCAAAGGTTTCTGCTATCAGACCCACTCTTCCCAGTTAGAATCAAAGGGCAAGACCACGCTCGAAGACAACAGAAGGAAACAAAAAAAAGAAACTGTATTTTATACATATTCTCCAACAAGTAATAAGGGAGTTTCTCCTCCAACTAAATACATGGGATAATGCACATCCACAGACCTGGATACAGCTGCTATAGCCTCATGTGTAAGGCAGTACAGCTTCTCATTCTATGATCACAAGAAAGTCAGGAGGTGGGGGTAAAAATAGTACACATCACAAGTGTAGAAAATTAAAGACAGTGTACAAAGGGTCCCAAACACAAAGCTTTCCCTCTCTTAAGTTTGCTTTTTTCTATCTGCACTTGGAGGGAGCCCTCTCAAACCTCCCAGCCACAGGCAGTCACAGCTGTGTAACAGCAGTCTCCCAACAAACCTAAATAAACGTTCTTCCTTCAAAAAGGCTTTCAGGGACTGCTGAGTTTTGCCTTGTTACTTTAAACCACCACGGTGCTTAATGAACTCAGACACCTCAAAGAATAAGCTTTACTATATACATTTAAAAATTGAGCAAAAGTTCTCTAAAAATATGCTTTTGAAATTGACAAAATCCTCCAGCTGCTCAGGCTGGAGGAACACCTCCAAGCTGTGCAGCAGCTTGTTAGCAGAGACCAAACTAAAGCACCTAAAGAAGAGGAGCCAGCCCAGACCTTTCCCTGTGCTGCTGGGTTGCTCCCAAAACTCCACCCCATCTCCTTCAAGGACACTCAGTGTATTCCAACAGCAACAACCCAGATCTACTGACAAGGAACCAACATTAGATGGCCAAACACTAAAGGGAGACAGGGAACACATGCCAGGGCCAAGAACAGAGGGACTGCCACATGTCAGAATCCATACAAGCACTAATTTAAGCTTGTGTTTGCAGGGGCGGATGAGTAATCAACATGGAAATGCCAACAGAGCCTCACAAGACTGCTCCTGTCTCCTATGTGACACCAGCTACAATGTTCCCATGTGCTGCAGAAGCTGATGGCCATGCTGGGGAAAGAAGGAAGCAGCTTTTCCTTTTGGGAGAAAGCTCTTTCCTATCATCATCCATTTCCTGTCCTTCAAAATCTGTGCCACTGAAAGGGCAAATGCAGCACGAGCAGGTTCAGTCCTACAGGTAGCTCTGAGGCAGCTGAGGCCAGCACACTCTAGAAGGTATTTTTCAGCTTCGCTGCCACAAGCACAAGAATCTCTCCAATCTTTTTCTGCCAGTTCTCTATGTCCTTGGAGACATCACACCAGAGCTCTCCGTGGCGAGGTTCAGCATTCTCACAGCGCTTCCTCACCTCTTCTTGTTGTTCCTACAGGGAAGACAAATGACAGTTTGTCCTGTCCACAGCCAAAAATTGAGCCCTCTCTGATTCAAACATTCTTTCAAAGGTTATGGTGGGACTTGGGGTCTGTTATTTTCAAAGGAAATCCAAGTCAAAATTCAGAAGCAGCAAGTCTCCTGCCTGGCTGAACAAACTGGCTGAGCTGCAGGTAAGCAAGTTTTGGCTATTGCAGAGAAACTGCAGCAGAAACTTCCTGTGCATTACTACCTGCAGGAGCTGTGTCAAGTGAAAGGTCTCTCTGAAGTCAGAAGATAAACACCCCCATCATTTCAGAAGTATCAGCAGTAAAAACTGCTGTAAGAGATTAGAGCTGGCTGTTCCTCTGGCTGTGTTCACGTGCAACCTGTGCTCAACACTTGGGAAGAAACAGCCCCAGTTACACAAATCCAGCACGACAATTCCAGCACAATCCCCTCTGAGCAAGCCTGAATTTTACAAGAGGAAGATTGATTTCAGAGATTTTTGCATGAACCAGCAGGACTGTGGACAGCAAAGCGGCCTGAAACACAGCTCAGCTAATGACAGCACCTTTTAAAAGCCACCACACAGGCCTGTTCATGCTCATTCATGACCAGGCGTGACAGCCAGCCTCCCCTGTGACCACACAGGCAGGAGCAGTGCTCAGCCCAGCACTGCAGCAATCCCAGGACTGGGCAAACCCTGCCAGGCAGGAATTGCTGCTGCCTCCCCTGTTCTCAGGCACACACTCACCTCTGTGCCATGCTGGAGCTCAAATTTGTAAAAGAAGGCCCAGGCATCCCCCAGGTCAGAGTCAATCTTCACTGTGCGGTGGAACCACTCTCTGGCCTTCGTTATTTTACGCTCGCTCCAGAAGAGCCTGTTGGGAAAAGCAGAGGGCAGTTGACAAACAGCCTCACTTCAGAGGAAGATGCCAACCCAGAAGAGCTCCAACTTAAAGGCTCTGCAAGTGTTCCAGTTCTTTGCTCTCCCAGGAAGTAAAGAGAAGATTTTTAGGCAACTTGCAGACCATCCTGCTCCCAGGAAGGGAAGGGAGTGAGGATTGAAAAGAACATCCAGCACTTCCTCGTCACTGCCCCACAGTGAAGCAGGGTAACTTAGAGGACAGCTTAGCCCCAGGCACAGACTCTGCTGAGAGGGGCAACATTACTGAACTCAACCTTTGCTGCCTCAATTGCTTTAATTTTGCTGTTCTAGATTTGGTGTGGAAGAGACAGGATTACATTTCTACATCTATCCCCACTCCTTCAATTTCTTAACGTTTCTTAAAGTCAATTTTAGCATCTAACAATTAAGTAACTTCTAAAAGCTGGTAACTGGCTGCTGTATGGTCAGCTGCTTGCACCTGCAAAGCCTGCTGGAGTGGAGTGGAGCAGACCTGCCTTGTCAGCCCCATTTTCCAAGGAAAAATAAGCATGGAAGCTCCTGCACTCAAACCCCAGCCTGGCACAGCCCCACTGCTGCCATTGCATCCAGGCACTGGTCAATGCTGAAATTTCTCCCCAGTAATGAACCAGCTGAGTCACGAGTCTCTTGGTTTCACTCCTTTGCATTAAGGAGTTCATTTGAACTATAAAGTCTTTATCAAATCAGCCACCCCTCATAAAGAGCTTAGCCTGTCATAAAATTATACAGCTTATGTGATTGTTTTTAAGCCCTATAATACCCTTGATTGTTCTGTGTTAAATAAACTGTGATTTACAAGAGCACGAACAATGATAGCAGAGGTTTAACACCTGCAGGTAGTGGCCATTTTCAGCAACTTATTTAACAAAAGTTTGTCACAGATGTGTGACACTCTGTACCTACAGAGGCAAGTCCTGATGGGTGGTGGAAGCTGTTTATGTTGGGATTAGCTGTTAAATAGCCTGAGGTTGCACCAGAAGGGGCCTGGGAGCAGTTGCCATTAAGCAAAAGTTAACATTTTTCTCACTTGCTGCTAAAGCTGAACAAGTCAGCTGTCAGGATCTGGCAGAACCCAGCGTTGCAGTCACTGGAGTGTATCCTACAGTTTTCTTTGGCTTATAAAGTAGAGTTGTGAAAGAATTGGGCAACTTCGAGCAAAATGTCTCCTGTATTAACCTCTTCCACTATTCACAAAGGGAGAAAAGTAAGTTTGTTTCCACCACAGCTGCTGTAAGGCTGTTCACACATCAGAGCAGGATGTGGCAAAAGGCAATTCTAACGGTGGGTTTTCAGCACTGGAATCCTCAACTCAACCTGGACAAAAGAACTCCTAGAAGATTATTTTCTCCTTTCAGAGAAGCAAACTACAGAATGGCTGGGCATGGCTGAAGAACACTGACATAGAAGACATTCAGGAACAGAATATCTAGCTCAGAATTTCAAAAGACACCTGACAGAACCTAGGATAGTGAGAAAAGATGAAAACTACACAGTCAGCCACATAAAACATGAAAAATAACCAACAAAAAATGTTCCTGTTTTCACAGATACTTAAAATATATCCTAGACCACTTAATAAAGCCTAGCTCACCTGACAGCACAGTGAAATCCTCTCCAAGGGACAGAAAGAAAGCAGCTTGCAGGGAGCCAATACCCAGCACTGGCAAAGGGCTTTGTGTGAGTGCATTGCTGCCTGTGCCAGTCCCAGACCCACCAGAACAGCTCGAGGGTAGGCTGACATTCCCCACTTGGAATCAAGGGAGAGATTTGCACAGTTACTAGGAGACAGCTGAAGAGCTGTTCCTTGCTTTGGGACCTATTAGAGCTGCTACAGCCAGAATCACACGGCTGTGCTGGAGTGCAGTGCTCCATCCTGGAAGCAGCCACACACAACCACTGATACTTTTACTGCATCAAGCACAGGAACTCACTTGGCCACGGCCAGCAGGACATGTGGGTCATGTTCACACTTCTTGAGAGCATCCACACTCTTGGTCTTTCGTTGCGGTCGTGCTTCAAGGAAAATTGCTTCTGACCACAGGATTCCTTAATCAAATCAAGTAGGAAGATTGTTTAGTGTTATTTTGAGGTTAACCCTCCCCACCCTGACATCAGGCCACTGCTCTGCAACACAAGCAGCAGTACAGCCCCCACCCTGGTGGTTATTCACCCCCAACCTCATCCCAGAACACTCTTTCCACACAGATACTTCATTCAGTACTCTGAATTTTTAGCTACTCTGTGCACCACGCTGGAGCTTCAGCTCTGGGGGATTCTGTACCACAATTCCTGCAGCTCCAGCACTACCTAACCCAGAGCTCAGGCTTTTCAGATGAGACACTGCAAACTCTGGGACACAGAGGGCAAATCAGCATTTCCAAAGGGAAAGCTATTTGTCTGTTTCAACAGGCAACTGCAGTGGCAGTTCAGAAGTCTCAAAAAGTGCGAAGTACAGCCTGGGAGCAGCTTCAAGGGTGCTGGAGAGCACCACAGTCTTATTGATGCTGGCTCCACACACATTGATGAAGGACAGAGTAGATCCAGGAAAGCTGGGTTTAATCCCTAGCTCCTCTCACTGCCAAAAGCAAGGAAGGAAATATGCTCAGGGGAGCATGAAATCTGCAGTTTCTCATGTCAGCCAGGCACACCTGATCACTTCAAAGCAAAGCCTGAGAGCTGGTGTCTGCCAGGACTCCATCAAAGCGCTCTCACTTCCCATAAACAGCACCCCGGGAACACACATGAGCTTTGGTAACTGCAGTGACAGACAGGAGAGAGACTCTTCTTCTTGCTCTTCATATACAGGATCACAAACACCATAATATTTCTGTTTTATTCTTTGTGCAGCCTGCCACCCATCAGGACTCAAATCAGCAATCAATGGACCCAAACCTCTGGTTTACATGACCACAGGTGGCCAACGAGTCAAGTCCTGTGGGTTTTGATTATGGTTTGTTGAGGTCTAAGATAAAGTTGGAAGCAATTGTTTAAACAAAAACTGAGATCCTGCTGCCCATTTCCATAGCAACAACCAGATCTGTTAAACAGCCTGTGGTGGCAAACACTCATTAGGTCATTCACAAAAACAAAGGAGGATTTTGGGTAGTGCTGCTTTGGTGACCCACTCACATGGAGAGTACCTTGCAATGAGTTTATCATGTCATAAAAGTAATTTAATTTCCAATTATTTCACTGGGACTTAAGCAGTGACCTTTCAGAACCTAGCCTGAAGGCAAGCCAAGCCTTGTCCTCCAGTAAGTTACTACAATTTGTAGTTATGTGACATCTTCTCCCCAAAGACATCAACATGTTTAAATAATTAAGTCTTCCTGCAATTCTGCCCCAAAATAGGGATGTGTTAGGCACTTTACCCTCCCATCCCAAGAGGAAAATGTTTCCACTGCTGGTTAGAACTGACTTACATCATATGACCTCTTAGCCTTTTCTTACATGAGCTAAAATAATCAAAAACCAGGACTGAACATTTATGGTTCATGATCCCCTAATCATGACTGTGGTGGAAATTCACTCCCAGCACAAGTTATTAAATTCACAGTGGTGCAACCAGTGCAGGCAAACCAGCAACTGGAAATCTCCTAAGGCCAGCTGTACTCCAGAGGGACAGGGAAAGCACCATTCTTTTTCCACCGAACTTGCTAACTACAAACACTGAAGTGTCTTTCTTTCATTTTAAACCTTGGCAGACTTCTACCAGCTTCTGAGAAAAGCCCACCCATATCCATATATGTTCTTGCCTGGAGACAAACTGTGGACCACAGACCCAGTTATATACTGGACACTCCAGAAAAATGGAACAACACCAACCCATGACTCCTCAGGGGAGAGAGCACAAAGTAACTGGGATTGTTCTCAAAGACCCTCAACTTTTCCTTTGCAGAAGGATGACTGACACCTCTCCAAAACACCATATTCTGAGACCTGGCCAGAAAGGACATCTTGGGAAAAAATCTGCTTCTATCAACTGGGCAAAACAATTGTGTTCAAGGTGGAACTGAGATCCATCTCACCTGAATTGGGGCACTCTTGCAGTGCCTTGGCCATCAGAGTGTTTGCAATGTTCTTCAGCCCAGCTCGGTACTCCAAGCGCACAGACTCCAACCTGGCAGGGAAGAGACTCTGATGATATTTATGACAACATTCACTAGGCTGAAACAAACAGTGATGAGGGTCACTGGAAACTGCAAGCATCTGCCCATATTCTGAATATGTGTAGGTGACTGACATCTTCCCATTCCTCTCCATCTAAAAATAAATGTGACTTTCATTCCATAAAGGCCCAGATAAAAAACAATCTGAAAACAGGACTGTAACAGAAAGGAAAGAGCCCTGTGCACTCTGCATACTCTGTGCACTACAATTATTAGAAATAACTAATTCCCAGATCCTTAGAGTAGCTGGCCAGCATCACCAAAGCATTTCTGATACTCAGGGAAGTTATTAGTCCAGAAGAAACTCCAGGATGGGTGTGGCCCTAAATCGCAGGCTCAGATGGTTGAGATGATGTAAAATAGCTGGCCTGAAGAACAGATTGAATTTGTAGCCCAAATTCAGCTCAACTCCACACAACTCACCAGAGATCTGGATTCTTTGGATTCTTCAGGCGAGACTTTTCTAAGATGGCTCTGGCTCTAGTCAGCTGCCCAACCTTCTCCTCCAGCCTGGACAGCAAAAGCCACAGGGGTATGGAATGGGGGCACTTCTTCAACTGTTTTAAAAAAAGGTATGACCATCAGTAAACTTGAAAAAAAAATCTTGTAACTCCTATAGAAAAGAACTTCCCTCCCTATATCCTCCTGGAGAGTTTAGAAGAAGTGAGACCGAGTTGATTACATCTCAAATTTCTCCAATTAGTCTTACAGCACAGAAGTGAAGTTTTTCCTGTACCCAAAATAGCCAGGTACATCAGGTATGACTGAGCTAACCCAGCAGTAAGAGAAAGAACAAGCCTCCCTTAACACAGCTATAATTTGTGCTCTTTCTGCAGATGGAGGACTCTCATACATCCCCAAACCACAGCAGAGTGTGCAGGGACTCATGGACACTGGCAGAAACCTGAGTCCAAATGACTTTGATGGCTGTCGACTTTGAGCATTCATACCCAAGGACACCAATTACCAGTTAAAAGAGAGAGGAGTGCTCTGTAGGCCACCTCCTTTCACAGTGTGTATCTAAGAGCTACTGAGAAAGATTTTCTTTTAAGAGTTCTGGTTTTAGTCTTTACAGTTCTTAGAGAATTACTCCGCAAAGCCTTTTTTCCTGCCTGTGAGGAGTCAGGCATAGAGAACTATATCAAGCAAGGAAGTCAGTCTTGCATAGGGGTAATGGGTAAGAGAAATTCTTGCTTATTTCTTTTTTTTTGTCCTTTACTGTTTTAACCAAAGACAGAAATCATGTCTTTTGCTCTCCATTTTGATTCAAAGACAGACATCTCTCCATGCCAACAGCACAAAGCAAACCTGCAGTAACATCCATCTTACCCCTTGATTATAAGCCTCCCGTGCTTTCTCTACCAGCTCTTTTTGTTCCTCAATCTGCCCTTTCATCATCCACAGTTTGGGGAAGTCCTCATAGTGCCTCAGGGCTTCCTCACACAGCTCCTGGGCTGCAGCAATGTTCCCAAGCACCCATTCCAACTTCACAGACTTCATGAAGACCTGGGAACAAACCAAAGCTGTTTACCACCAGCAGCCATTGAAACGTCACTAATCTGCCAAAGCAGCAGGTTCCCACTTTCATGCATCCATTAGAAAGTTATTGATTAGCTACAGTTTGAAGTAAAATAAAAATTATAATATCAGGGTAAAATAATAGCAGGAGTAAGTAAAAATGAGGAAGACAAATGCAAATACTAAAGGAGTTAGAACAGTGTGACCAACCTGTATCTCACCTACTTACATAATTATTAACATAGAGCTGGCATTTGCACTATCTAAGAATTACAGAACAGCTTGGGTTGGAAAAGTAGTATTTGTATAAAGAGCACAGTTTTAACAGCACAACCAATTAACAAACCTGAGCCTCCTCCACCAGCACGATCTGGTCTCCTCAGATCCAAGCTACCAAGACCACCTTTTCTTACTTATGGCTTCAGGCTCTAACTGCTGTCCTGCTCATTACAAACTGGTACATGTACTTTTCTGTCCCCCAAATCCTTCCTTCTGGCTATGGAGGGAAGTCACAGCTATGAGAAATATATTACAAACCAAAGGCTCTCTCACTGCTCTTTGATCCTCATTCTCCCCATTCCCAAACTCCCCCACTGTGACCTCACAAGAGGCATCAAGTCTGAGAGCAGAGCTTCAGCCCCAGCTGCAGAAGCTCCCTGGCTCAGGGAGGAAGAGGACAGTTAAAAAGATGTAGGATGCAACAGCAACTGAGGGGGAGGAACAGAGGACAGAGATCAAATTAACTTTTTTTTTTTTTCATTTATTTGGACAAGTTAAAATGCTTTTGTATGAAGAGCTGAAAATCGACAGTTTATCATACCAGAGGTAACTGGAGATAAACACAGGAGTGTAACTTTAAGCACCAAACCACCCCAGAGCTGTCTTTAGCAGAAGCATAAGTGATTCTTCTGTGAAAGTATTTTCTCTTTTTTCCAAAATGTGCTTTTATGCAAAACAAACATTACACAAACAGCTGTAAACTGGGAATTTCCTGACTTTTGCCATTTGTGTAAAAAACCAATTGAAACCCTTCACTTGATCCTAGCCTTCTTTTCCCATCATGCCACGACTTTGTGTCGCAATTCGCTGGAGAAGCGCTCGGCAGAGCGGCCACATGCCCTGGAAGGCAATGGCAGGGAGCCACACGGTCAATCCCTACGGCCATAGAACTGAAGGAACTCCTCCTTCCGTCCCAAATCCCCCGTGGCCAAGAGGCCTGAGCCTCTCCAGGCTCCCCATGTCCTTACCCTTGCTGTGGGGGCACTGCTGCGAGCCTTTGCCAGCAGTCTCCTCGCTCTTTCATACTCATTGTTCTCAGACTCGAGCTTCACGGCAGCCAGCCAGATCTCCTCGCTGTTGGGGTTGGCCTGCAAGAACACAAAGTGACAGACAAATGCACACAGTGAATCAACAGCAGATTTAATCCTCTGTTTGATCCAGATTAAAATTGAAATCAGAGCTTTGTCAATCCACAGTAGGATTTTTTTCAGTGCAAGCTCCTCCCAGTCTTCTTTGACCTTTGAAGTTTATAGAAATCCTCCAAAACAGATGGGCAACACAAAGATATACGCCAGTTTAGAAGTTGGATGATTCTCAATTGTTGAAAAGCAGTAATGCTTGATCTTCTGAACTTCCAGTTTAAATACTGAAAACATCACAGGGTCTGCCACAATGAGACCCTCATTTTATTACCCTCAAGCAAAAAAGCTGCAGCTTGAATTCCCCACTGAGGTATGTGAAAACCCTTCCAATAAAAGTCATTTCAGTGGCAACCATGTCAAGAACTTTTCAGCCTAGTAACAAAGAGCACCAAGAACAGATTAAGGAAGTATCTTTTACCTTCCATTTCAGGACCTGTCTGGTTGTTGTTTTTTGTTTTTTTTTTCACTCAGCTTTTAAGCCTCATTCCCAGCATTAGAAACACTGCCTATCTTTGCTAACAGCATCCAGCAGGCAATTCCCTTCAATTAGTGGGTTTGATCCAAGACATAAGTAATGCAGTGACCTCATTAGGGCAGACCACAAGCCTTTCCCTGAGGAGACCCAAGACAACAGCATTTTGATCCATGACTGGGGTTGGTGGGAGCCATGCTAGTAAAACTGATGATTTGCACACTCGTAGGATCACAGGCTGGTTTGGGTTGGAAGGGACATTAAAGATCATCTCATCCCAATCCCATGGGTAGGGATGCCATACACCAGACCAGGTTGCTCAGAGCCCCATTCAACCTGGTTTTCAACACTTCCAGGGATGAGGCAGCCACAACCTCTCTGGACAACTTGTTCCAGCTCAGAATCTGGTGTAGAATTACTAATAGAGCAGTACCACAACCTTGCTTCCAGCCTGCTGCTATTTTACAGGAGAACATTCTGCCACACAAAGCAATCCAAGAACAGCAGAAGTCTCCATCACTTTGAAAGGCAGCAGGAATCACGTGTTGACAGAAAAAGCCTGCCCTGTATTCTTTACCTGTCACATTTAACACCCTTTGATAAGTGTAACAGACCCACCTGGAAAGCCAGGGCCAAGATGCTTCTGGCTGCTGGCACATCTCCCGCCAGCCACTTGGATTTGGCTCCCATGAGCCACAGCACCTCTGCTTTGGGACAGTGAGCAACAGCTCTCTGCAAAAGAGCCTCCAAGGATTCTCTGAAGACAAGAAACAGCAAGTCACAATCCCTCAAGGTACTGCCAAAGGCAAGCTCTCTCACACCATTTCCACTATCACTCAGTGTTATAAATACTGTTGCAAAGTCCAACGTTGTAAACCTCGATAAGTTGTTTCATAACAAGGAAAGGGTGGGGTCTTTTTTCACAAGGGTTCTGAAATCAGCACTCCACAAACGGCTCATTGTTCAGACACCTTTGATAGCCTCTGTGGAAAAAGCCCTCACACAAACAGCTCCTTTCTCTTGGAAAGAGTCATTCTGCTTAACAAACCTTAGTAGAAACTGAGACAGGAAGGTTTTCAGAATTATCAGATGAGGTTGGCTTGATCTTATGCAATTGATTTTTTTCTCCTCTGGCAAATACACTTTTCAGGTGGAACATGGGGCTTAAAAGCCAGCCACCACTGGGAAACATGGGAAAACAACATCAAAAGAGAAGGTATATTTGTTCCCAATAAAAAAAGGCTTGAATGAGGAAGAACTCAGCATCTGCAGTCACTTCCACAACATAGCCTTGTTGGCTTTAATGAAGATGAGTCCACATGTATAAGTGGCCTACTGCAGAGATTGTTTGCTTTAGTCTAAGCTGAGGGCAGAAAGTTTCTGACATGTAAAGCTTTGTGAATAAACTTTAAAAAGAGCCTGAGCTGTAACAGTATAACACCAATCTTAATTCAGAATGTGACACACATTCACAGTGTTTAATCAGAAAATACCAGAGATGCTTGGACACATTCAGCTATGAAGTAGTTTATCTATGAAAACTAAATAAAACATATTTTAGGTGATTTGACCCACCTATATGTTTTTCCAGAGATGCCTTCTCAAAGACAATTGTTCCTACCTTGTCTCTTCACAGCTATTTTTACCATGTAATCCCTATTGCCAAAAACCATTTTATGACTTCATAAAACTTAAGGATGTTCTGAGCACAACAATAACAAAGAAGGTCAGACCTGTAAAAAATGCCTGTGAGTTTCATCCAGCTGTACTAACTCGGCACTTGCACCACACCAGGGACCATCCTGTAGTTTTCCTTCCTCCCCAGCCTGTTCCCCCTGTCACAGGGATGAAGCTCTCCATGCAGGGATTGTGCAGCACACATACCTGGTTCCATGGTTCTTTTCAAAGTAGGCTGCTCGCAGCCACACACTCTTCTTGCTTGGGAAGACTTGCAAGGCATAGGCATAAATGGCTCGAGCACACTCCAGGGCATTATGAGCAACACACTGAGGGAAAACAGATCAGGACTAAGTCAGCTTAGGGGAGCACTGGAATCAAGAGCAAGCAGGAATTACACATGCACAATTCAACCCAGAACTCAGTAACTTGGTGTAATCCATGAATTGAGGCATTAATAGAGAACAGAACACTTAAAATCAGCTTTTTAAAAGGAAGCAGGAAAGAATTTCCAAGTATCCCCCTACAGAGCACGTATCCCTGGCCTTTCAGTGGGACTGACACTCACAGGCCAGCTTGAAACCTCAGTAAGGCATTGGAAAGGCTCTCATGTTAGCACTTCATTTTGTTATTTCACAGGCAAAACCCTAAGCACCACAGCATGTGCCCCCCACTGCTCTGAGCCCAATTTAAAGCCAGTGAAGTTGGACATTTCTCATGCTGAAATATGATTTAGTTCTTAGCACATGTTCAAACTATTCCCCTAAAGCAAAAAAAAGCCTGGTAAAACTTTTACCCACTCCCTTGTCCAGTCTTACATTAACTCCTGAGCTACAATGGTTATGCCTTGAAACTCAACTCCCAGCTCCTTTACTCACAACTCAATCTCTGTTGATGTCTCACACTCACAAAAAAACATCCACACCAAACAGACAAGCTATACCAATGTCTTTTTTGTTAAGTAAAAATTCAAATCTGAATAAAGCTCTATAATAACCTCCTGAGGCAGAGCCTGGCCAAAGGCAGGCAGGTGGTGTGGGAATCACATCCACTTTCACTGACAAAGCCATTTCCCAGTTCAATTGCCTCCAATAAAAAAAACCGCAAACCCACAATAAAACAAAACCAACAAAAAGCAGCATCACAGCTGACATACACTGTCAGCATCTTCCATCCAGGTGTGCTTCCGATCTTCTTCCTCGATCCCAATCCCAATCACAGCTCTCACGATGGCCTGGCATGTGGCCACACTTCCAGCTTTATCACATTCCTCGGCATCCTAGAAACAAGAGGAAAGCCCTGCTCATTTTGAGAGCTCAGCACAAGAGGTTTAAGTCTGCAATGGCAACTCCTCATGCACAAACATAGAGTGACCAAACACAGAGACACTGTGGTCACTGCCACAGCACAAACATCTCATTGCTCAAACACACCCTGACACTGAGCAGGAGCCTGCACCCAGGAGGAAGGTCCTAGAGCTGGACACAGAATCATTCACAAGTTGGTTAAGAAACAGATCACATCAATTCCATCCACTGAAAAGGTGACAATGTGTGATTTTTCCAGACCCAGAAGTCTTTTCCTACATCTCCACAACCCTGGGTTGACCCAAGCAGGGACCTGGCCAATAAAAAATGCAAAATTTTCACAAGAAAGAATTGTAACATCGAAACTACTGACCCTCTTTCAGCTTTGAGATGATTAATTCTTGATAAGGACTTAGCAATAACTAAATTCAAGAGTACCTCATCAAGCAATATAAAGACAAAGGTGCAAAGACTCTCTCACCAGAGCATGTATGGAAAAGTGGAGCTTCCTGACACACAAAGCTTTCAGAAAGCCAAGCATGTCCTGCTTAAACTTGTTGAAAAGCCCTCTGATCAGATAACAGAAATGGAGCAGTTCTAGTACTGAGAAGGAACTCGAGAACACAACGATGCAGAGGCTCTGCTCGTGGATTTTTTTGAAGAGAAGTTGAAATTAACCTTTAATTGTTTTGCTGCTATAAAGAAAGTCAGACTTCTTTTAGCTGTTAACAAGGATATCCACTTAATATTAAATACTTCATTCATTATCAATGCTCTTAAGCAGTATAACAAGATTTTGCTGCCTTGACCCATTGTAAATTATTTCAGTAGGAAACTGCTTTAAAGACTTATGATTAAACAAAGCATAGAACATATTCAGGAGGAAAGAGCTTCAGTACAGGACTAACAGAATATTTCCTACATGCAGCAAATGCAGTATTTGTATTGATTTCTCATAATTTCATTTGACAAAGACTTGTGGGGCAAATACCTGTCAGGACAAAACAGACATATGCAAATAATACATAAATCCTTCACTGAAGGCTTTAAGCCTCTGTCCTACTTAAGGCAACAGCTGCTTCAACTAGAAGCTACTTATGTTCCATGACAGAAGCAAATCAGACATTTCTCAGCAAAACACGTGACGTTACCCCAGGGTATCACTTACGGCCTTGACACTACTGAGCTTTTCTGTCTCACCTCTTGTCTCTCCACAGGGAGCTCCACTGATAAGCCAGGTGCAAAATGACTCTGCCCTACAACACTCACCATCAGCAACCTTCAGAACAGAACCTGGGGAGTCCCCCTGGGCCTTCAAGACCGAGCACATACCTGTATCCACTGCTCCCTGTTGATTTCCACACCGTTAGCCCTAAGAGATGTGATGGCTCTGTCAATGATTTTCTCCACCATCTGGGTGTTTCCATTGGCTTCCTCCAGTTTGGCAGCAGTAATCCAGATGTGACGATCCGTGGGGATATTCTCCCGGGCTTTGTTCAGGACTTTACGAGCGTTCTCATATGTCTCCAGCCTTGCCAGCGCCAGCCACAGCTGCAGAGCAACAAAAGATGGATTTGAGATGAGAACAAGGAGATGACAAGGCTGCTGTATGGCAGTGTCAGCCCACAGAGATAAGCAGCTTCACGCTGCTTGCTACTGGTTGGCAACTGTCCTCAAGCACTGCAAGCAGGCTGTGGAATACCAATAGAGGAGAGGAGAAACAAGCTGCTACTGTCCTTGAAGCTCAGTCCTGATCATGTCATGTATCATCCCCATCTGCTGGGCTGTTACACTCCTATTTTCTGTTCACATCACCTCTCAAACAGCTGAATTGAACACTCTGGTTCTGTTTCAGAAATGAGTAACTTTTAGATTCACCAGGTTAAATGTTCGCTTGTTTTCCCAGCTGTCAAGACACTACACATGGACACAAACATGGCTCAGTGCCTACAGCAGGCACAGCTGTGCACTGCCATGACTAACCGAACAATTACACACCAAAATGAGGCATGTAATGACCACCAGACAATTAACTCCAAAGGAAAAAAAACACATTCCACTACTCATCACATCCTTCCCACTGTGGCATGAAGCACGTGGGAGAAAACCTTGTGTGGAGAAACACTGCTCACCCTGCCTTCTGCCTGCAAAGCTCTACTGCCCACCTCAAGTGGGGTACAGGGGTTATTTTATTTCACTTTTTTTTAAACTCACTTCAACACTGGTTGGACAGCACTCCACAGCCCTGCTCAGCATAATCCTGGCATCCTCAGGTTCCTCCAGCTCCACGGCTGCTTTCCACAAACGCACAGAGTTTGGAACATGCTCAAGGGCTAGAGACACAAAACAATTATGTCAATAATGATAAAACAGTTTACTAATGAGATCTGTATTTTTAAAACATGATATAATAAATGATTTGTGCTATTACAAGGAAACGTCTTGAAGGAGGGAAGAGAGGGAATTTACTTATTTGGGCTCTTGCTTCAACAATGAGAATTTTAAATCAGAAAATAAAACACTTAATCATTTTAATTGGAAACAGGTTTTGGAGAGCCAAGGGCTTTTTTGTTGTACAAGCTGTAATTGCATCCTCCTCAGTAAAACAC
This sequence comes from Rhabdornis inornatus, assembly GCA_013397075.1. Taxonomy (NCBI): domain Eukaryota; kingdom Metazoa; phylum Chordata; class Aves; order Passeriformes; family Rhabdornithidae; genus Rhabdornis; species Rhabdornis inornatus. The sequence goes on from VWZS01000833.1 coordinate 221,224, forward strand.
CTGGCTGAACAAAGCCTCCAGTCTCAGCAAAAGAGCAGATGAAGATCTCCAAAACTGGGCAGCTTAAATCACGCCAGGTCTGCCCTTATAGAAAAGGAGTATCTTCAACGCTAATAATACAGCCTTGTTCCTTACATGTTGAAATTGCCCCTCCACAATGCAGTTTTCCTGTAAGCCTCTCCTGGCAGCTCAATGGACCCCATCTTAACTTCCCAAAAAGCTATTGTCCTGCCATGCAACTATAAAACAGAGATGCATAAAAACTTAAAGGTCTTGCTGACACTAAGCCACGAGTACCAAGTGTGCTTCCAGCAATCCAATACAAACTCCATCTAAATAGGATTCTTCAAGGCTTTCTTAATCTTGTCCAAGAGTTAGCTCCTGCTGGTAGAATTGCATTCTCTGCAGCCTGCACTACATGTGCTGTCTGAAACACTAAATGCTAAACAACAACTTTCCTTAGCCCATATCATTAAGAGAGACTGAAAAACCAAAGGATTTTTTAGCCTTTTGTCACTCCAATTTGCACCCCATACTGCTGAAATCAGCTGCATTGCAGCATCACTTCCACTGCTTCCATGGTGACTGTACACAAATGTGCCATAGTAACAGAGGACTGAGCACATCCCCCTTCAATAAAGCAAGCACAGTCATAGGGACACAAAAATGAGTGGGAAAAGACATCCAAACCCACTTTGGAACTAGCTGGGCTTCCAGGCAAGGCTGTTCCTTGAGGCATTGCTGCAGAGGCACAGTGCTGAGCCTCAACTCACACCACATCCCACCCCGACACACACAGATATTTACAACAGGCATTAACCATTTGTCTCCAAGTCTGCAGCTGCAGGAGAGATTCCTGAAGAATTTAAGGGAATAATGTCAGCCTCCAAGAGCTGAAAACATCACACTGCAGGACAGAACATGTTTTCATAAATACAGAATTTGATTTTTAGACCTTAAGCTGTATTTCAGCTTGCTGGGTCTCCAGTCAGACTGAGGCTTTAAAAACTCCAGAGGTTCTGCTGGATGGCAGGAATGCACTCAGCAAGCAGAGAGGAGAAACACATTATGAAAGGTCACACTTCACTGACATTACCTGGCACTCAGGCTTTTTTATTTTGGGAGAAATAATGGGTTATACTGCCACTTAAGGTTCCAAGCTCCATACTGCTGATGCTCCCTAGGCAGCAAAGGAGCACTGTGAGGCTGTTAACAGGCAGAAACTGGGAAGAGAATGATGAATCAGTTCCATTCCACTAACAGCTTTGTATCAAGAGATTAGGTAGGTGGTTCCAAAAACCGAATGTTTTTCTCTTCATAAATACAGTGTTTGAAGCAAAGTTCAGTACTTAGTGGGTAAGTCACTGCTCTCACACAAGACCCTCCCCTACCCGAGCTGGACTCACAGATCTATTTCTGCTCCTTTAAAAGTGTTTTTCTGTTCAATATCTGTGGCTGTTCCTGAGAAGGACACGCCATGTCACAGGAGCAGCACTTCACACCATGTTGCACAGCAGAGCCAATGGAAATTAAAAAAGCTACTGAATAGTTAATATGTGAACTCTTTAGAACTTCAAATCCAGCAACTTTGAAGTGCCTTTCATCCAGATGTACTAAGAGGTCATTTCACTAGAGGTCTGCAGTTTTACATGCAAGAGGTAAGAGATGAGAAGCAACTAATTCCTTTGAACCTAAATCATTGTGAGGCAGACTGCTTCACAATGAATCAGTAAATGCATTAAATCCAGATCCTTTTCCCTGTCTAGATTAAACTCAGGAGATGTAACTAATACAATTCAATAGTCATGAGGGAACTAATCTCTATTGATGCAGGCCCAGCTACTTAAAGTAATCAAAGAATTCATATTTTGAACTTCTGAGGAAGACCTGGGCTCAGGACAACACAACAAACTCCTGTTGAAGAGGTCGTTGTTTGGAAAAGACAGTAAAGAAAAAGAAAGAGGAAAGCCTCCAAGTGCAATGCAATCCAAGAAGATGTAAGGTTTCAGGTAAGCACCACAGAGAAAGGCTGTTTGTCAAGGACAAAACTTGCTACACCAAAGCAAATCCTGCAGCTCAACAGGCTCAATGATATGAGAACTCCAAGACCTCTAAAGCTCCTCCAGCAGCAGCCACTGTGGTGTCTAATAGGCTACAAAGCAAGTAGGAACAATCAATTCCAGTATCGTTTTCAAAAAGTATCATAAGGTGACATCCAGAGCACCTTCTTATCCTTAGAACATCATTTTTTAATTGCTTTCATCTACTTATCTAATTGTGATCAAGCTGGAATTGGCTTAGGTAAGTGAAACACCATTTTGGAACTGGTGTTCAGTACCAGCAGCTTTCTGCTGAAAGATGTTTTACAAACTTCAACACCTTGGTTCTTTGGCTCAACAGCAGTAAGTTCAACCATTAGTACACAAATTGACAACCGTAATTTCAACAAGGAAGCAAAAAAAGCACCTGAACTTATGGCTGCATCTTGAGCAACTTACAGCACAATACAAAGAGTGCAATGCCTTCATTCCCTGAGAAAGTAGGAGCTCTCACCTTTCCTGAGGACACGTTTCTTGGCACGGATGTCTGTCTCCAGCTCTGCTGCTCTGATGTAGATCCGCACAGACTGCGGCAGGTGCCGCACAGCCTGGGCCACAACAGCCTTGGTGGTATCTCCAGGCTGAAGCCGAGCAGCTTCCAACCAAACATCTTCACTCTGTCAGGAAAAATAACCCATATTCCTTTACATCAGAACAAGAATACAAAATCACAGCTTCTGGCTAAGCAGGTGTTCTGTAATACAGTCGACAGTGAAGCTGTATCAGGCAGAGCCTCAATCAAGGTTTACAGAGATTCTGCTGCTCATGAACCACAACTTTTTCCTACTATCCCACAAGGATCAGCAGAGATGCAAAGCAATTCTGACCTTAGGGCACATCTCTGTGCCTTTCATGATGAGGTTTCGAGCCACTTGGAGTTTGCCAGTGACCTCCTCCAGTCGGGCTGATGCTATCCAGGCCGGTGGATGATGAGGATTGGTCTCTCGGACAGATTTCAGGAGCAAACGGGCTTTTTTGATATCACTAAAGGAGGAGGAAAAACAGGAAAGAACATTTTCAGCACACTGGGAAACAATTCTCCTCAACCAGGACACGCTCAGGTGCACAGTAACTGTGACCTCAAATTTTTCCACATTGGAGACACAAATTACATTCTACCAAAGTAAGCTTACAAATATACACCAACACAGCAAGATCACAGTGAAAACCAGTTAAGCATTTAAGCAAGATTTTTGGGAATTACAGCTGGGCACTTGCAGCCAGAAGCTGATAAGCCCAAGCAGTGATTTAAGTCAAGAATTAGCATCAATATCTGCATGTATTGCTCTGACTTAAAGAACAATTCTTTATGAAAGAGATGTCAAACTCCAGGCTAAAGAAGTTCTTAGAGGTCATCAATCAAGCCTAAATTAGCAGCACACAGGTACAATTAACCAGGTTATTTCCTGGCTGGCAGGCAGCCACACACTGCCATCACTCTGGCATGGAAATAGGGATGGAATGGAAACAATCTCCACAATTGATGCATCCAGGTCAGATGCTAATACCTCAGCTGAAAGACTAGACCAGATCTCATGTTAAAAGAATTCATCCTCAAAAACTCACCTGGCATTTCTTAGAATCTAAATGCCAGCTGAAAGCACTCACTCAGACAGATCTCCATTTACATGTAGGATCAGTGCCACTGCTAAGAGGATAAATCTGTTAATCCTTCTTAAACTTACTTGATATCTCCTCCATGTGTGGGAATCATGGAATTCAAGTCTGTCAAATATCTTTTTGGGTCCACTACAGTCTGGCCACTCACAGAGTCCGACACCTGGGAAAGTCAAGTCAGAGCTACTGAAATAACCACTCACAGCCCCTGAATGCCTAAAAAGACACTATGGCTCTGCAAAAATCCTAGATATTCCTCTGTTTCCAAAAGCAAGGAAAGAGGAAAACAGAAAGCCTTGTATATTAGCTTTTTTCTATTTCTAAAACACAATTTAAAGATTAAAATCCAGACAAGAAGCAGCCTGGTGATAAGCAGTCACCCAAGGGTCTTGCAGCCCTGCTAGCTAAAGGCATTCTTTTTAGAATAAACCAGATCTAGATGAAAAAATCAATGAAAAAGAAGTCAAAAATCAGTATTTTTCAGCAATTTGTCCTGCATCCCTACATAGGACAGAAGAGATGCTTCCCTTGGTAGCACTGCCTGTGCTGTTTGCCTCAGGGGCACCTCTGCTATAACCAGGCAGTCTTTTCTCCCATAATGACCAAGAATTCCAGGGACAAAATGGTATTTCTCAGGTAATTCTATTCATTTTGAGGGCATGAGATTTGGGGAGAGGGACTACAAAATTATTTCACAGCTCAGCTGTTCTTAGATCTTCTAACGTGCAAGAGAATTTAACCCTTTTCTAAAACCAGGACTTAAACAGCAGCACAACATCAACCCTAGGTACACCTGTGACAGATTCTGCTTTCCCACATCCTTACCTGGCTTAGCCTCATATCCATCAAAGTGTTCCTGGCTTGGCCAATTTTCCTCATGTCCAATTCACCTGTCCCAGGTGTCATCAAGCCTGGTGTCATTCCTCCTGGGTATGGAGTATTCAAACCCCCTGGATACGGAGTATTCAGTCCACCAAATTGCTATTTAAAAAAAAAAAAAAGTGAGAAAGTCATTCCTAAAACCTCTTCGGAGATTTCAAAAGTAATTCAGACTATTGCTGATTTGCACTTCCCCAGAAGCTGCAGGACACAGATGCCAAACCCCCATAGGTACTTCTCATATGGCTTCCCTGGATCCCAAAACATTTCTCATACAGGATTTACAAATCTATAGGTAATTACTAAAGTTTAGTCAAGTTAGGGAAATAAGCAATAAGAAAGTGGAAAATTCAAGCACAGGCATGTGAACCTGGCACATTTAAACAAGAATATCTGCACAGGAGTCCCATGGACATCTGGAGCCAGTCTAGGGCCAGTCAGCTGTTCCTATAATTCTATGACCCCAGTAGACTCTGGCCACAGAGCAACAAACTAAATTACTTCATTTTCAGTTGACTGAAGGGCAAACAATTTTTAACACAATCACCCCAGAACTAGACAAAACATTAAGCAAAAGCAAACTTTCTTTTCTGTTCCCTTTTGCAAGATGTTATGGTAACAGAAATAGTTATGCTCACCAAAACTATCACCACGAGTTTAACACCCAGAATTCCTTTGGCAGACTCACAAACCACACCAAGTTTTTTGGTCAAGTATCTTTTCCCCAAATCCCAGTTTAACACTCATCTCTAATCCAGTTTGGCCACAGCTTGCCCAGGTTTGCTGTGTACTCACTGTCTGGCGTGGGTCCACAGAAGTGTGATTCTCTCCTGACTGCAAATGCTTTGCAAAGAAGCTGTCAGGGACAGGAGTCAGCTTCTCATAACGAGGATTCCTCTGCCGCTTGTTCCTGGCATCCCCAACCTCAGGAATACTCAGCCACTCCTCCTCAGTAACCTCTGCTAATTTCCGCTGTTCAGACAGGAGTTGTCATCAGTATTTGCTGCAGAAATGGCTTTTTAAGTGCTCTAACTCCTTAATAGATTTATTTTCTTGAAATAATTCAAGATCAATTAAACACTTAAGGGTAAGACTTTTTTTCCTAATCCAATGCACAAAATAATTAGATGCAATTAATTAGAATTTGGTTTTAGTCCAGACTGAGATTCCAAATCAATTTTATTATTAGATTCAGTGCTATAAGCATTCAGATTAATCCTAGCGCCTGGAGCATTGAGTGGTTTATTACTAATCACTAGACAACAGCTTAAACAATGCATTTTATGTAAAAGAAGATTTAGTCAGGAGACTCTGCTCAGCTACTCTTGCAATGCCAACAAGTTACCAGCTTCCCTCAAAGACAGAAGTGTAGCACCTTCTATAAAGCATAAAACAAAAATGGCCATATCAAAATTGGTAGAAATTTCACTGCCACATGAGCAGTGTTTATTCTTCCAACAGAAAGTAATTCTAATATGCAGAATATCGAAGTACTTGTTTGGCAACACAAAAAATCTAAGCAAAGAAACAAACACACACGAAAGAACACACAGCCACCTCTTGTATCTCAAAAAGTCACACTTCAGACATTTTCTTCCTTACTTTCAAGTCTGAGAACTGCTGTTGAATTTTGGGTCGTTCCATACGATACTTTTCTATTTCCTCTTTTTCTCGTTGTTCCCTTAGGAAAAAGAATACTCAGGTTATGCTCAAAGTAACACTTGACAAGTCTTTGATTAAAGTATTGACATAACAGAAAAATGTGTTTGATAAGAGTTAGGGCATAAAAAAGGCACTTTTTCCAAGTTTAGATTATCAACATTATAACAAGTATAGAGATCCTTTATCAAATAAGACAGTATTATAGTGTAAAAACAGACATCTCTAAGTGAACTTCAGTCTTTAACCTCCTCTTAATGAGTAGTGAATTTAACAAGTAACACATACTGTTCACAAGCATGAGGTGACTTTTCCAACAATTTCCAGTCTACTGTGCAGTCTGTGATGCATCAATATCACTTGCTCAGCATCTCCCCACACCATCTTAATGAACTACAGTGACTCTTAATTAACTACAAGTAATTTAACCACATCCACTATCAAAGCAAGTGGTGCAAAATAACCTGTCATCCTCAATTACCCAGAGAACACTCCCTGCCAGTGCTGTAGCTTATCCTACCTCCTTTCTTTCCTGCGTTCATCCATCCTCTTATCCAAAGCTGCATAAATAGCATCTGCTTCTTCATCATCTTTTTCATAGGGGCCACTTGAAAACAGGCTCCCAGCATAGCCGTTGAACTGGGAAATTAGAGAGAGAGAGAGAAAAAAGAGGAAAAAATGGTAGCTTTTAAAAGTTCCTGTTATGTTCCTGCTACAGCCAACAATCACCTGAAAATGCAGGTTTCTGTTTCTGACAACACTGCATCAGACTAACACATCCCTAAATAAAAGCATCCTCCTCCTATCACCCCATGGTGGTGTTTATTCTCCCACACCATTTGAAGCAAAACTGCTTCAAAATTGCTTCTTTCAAAATTGCTTCTCCCTCTAAACCACTTCTGTTCAGCAATAAATGAGATCCCAGGATAGAAAAGCCCTTCTCTTCCATTAACCACTTTTTCTTTTTATACCAGTGAAAGCAAACAGAAAGAATATCATAACATCAAACCAAAGTGTGACTTAAACACATGAGACTTCACAGGGCACTTAAGGACAACATATAGACAGAATCACAGAGTCATCTAGGTTGGAAAAGACCTCCAAGATCATCAAGTCCAATCTTGCCAAAGCACATAAGCTTTCATTTGTGGAGAATAAAAAAAAATACAACCCCTGAAATACTTAAACGAATTTTTATTTCTAGATATTTTCCCAAGACTCTCAGAGCTCTGTATCAGTAATTAAACCACAATCCATGGAGCAAAGCCACAACAAAAATCTGTAAGCACCATGCCATTGTGCATATTGAGGTCTCACTCAATAAATAAAAAAAGGTTTTGCTGCCTACAAACTACAGGAAATTCTGGGTTTGAAGCCTCAGCAAAGAGCAGGGTTCACAGCAAGAGCAGGGAGCTCAGGGACTCTTGTTCCACCTGGAGAAAAACATCTGCAAGATGATGAAACCTCCTCACCTCATCGTAGTTGGTGTCATTCAAATCCTCATCATCATCATCTGCTGTCTGGTTCTTCTTCATCTGGTCCCCCACAGTTCTCTTTCCTGGCGGGGCATGCCGGTCGTCCACGGGGTCGTTGGCATCACGGGCAGGGCCGATATCAGAGCGGGTGGTGAAACCCGTGGCTCTGCAGGGATAAACCAGGGGCTGCTTAGCTCACTGCAACTCCAGCCTGTCACCGTCACTGCTCAGGACAGGCAGGGAAAATACCATTCTTCTGGGAGAACGGCATCAGACACTCCCCATAACCAGCATTCACAAAACTGGGGGCAAAATGTTCTTGGAATCATGGAATGGTTTGGGTTGGAAGGGATCTCTGAGCTCACCCTGTTCCAACCTCCTGCCATGGGCAGGGACACCTTCCACTATCCCAGGTTGCTCCAAGCCCCAAATCTCAAACATTCCCAGGAATTGGGCAGCCACAATTTCTCTGGGCAAGCTTTTACACAACCTTTTATTTCTATAAATGCACTGCAACCATCCAGCTCATGGCTCTGCCACCCATCCTGTGCATGACCTCCTTTCTAAACTCTGTCTCTGGGTGTCTAAGCTGACCCTGCAGGCTGTGGGGTAACACGGGCTGGGGGTCTGGGCAAAAGGATGGGGCAGCAGGAGCTCTTCTGAACCCCCACAGGCTGCTCGCCTGGCAGCACCTCGTACGGCACAACCAGCAGGATCTCCCCAGGGAAAGTAATAGCAAATAAGTGGGAGACGAGCACAACTCACACCCAGCAAAAGACACCCCAAAAATGGTCTCAGCCGTCACCAAACCCCCTCACTGTTCCCTCAACAAAAGCCCCCTAGTTTGACGATTTTTCAGAGGGTCCCACGCACACATAGTCACAGAATCAAAAGGGACACAATCCTTCGCCGGCTGAAGCACGCGAGAACTCATCCTAGGAGCCAGGTTCGCTTTTAAATACAAACCCGCCCAGCTAAAGAGCGAGCGCGAACCATTCAGGAAGCGACAACATTGAAAAGCCGCGCGGGGCCACCCCGAGGGGACGGGGATGAGTGGGGCAGGGAGGTGTGAGCCCAGCCGGGCAGCGAAAGGGCTCGGGAGAGCCCTGGGACCCGGCGGAGTGACCGGGCTGTGAAAGGACCGGGGTAGGGAGACCAGGCCAGGCCTGGCGGCGTCTCACCCGCGGCCCAGACCCGGCACGTAGCCCAGGGGCGCGGGCATGCCCAAGAAAGGCTTCTTCTTCTTGTTCATGATGGCGGTGGCGGCGAGCCGAGACCGAAGCGGGACCGGAGCAGAGACCGGAGCAGAGCCAGGAGAGGCGGCCGGGACCAGCGGCGGCGGCGGAAGCGGCGGCGGGAGCAGGCGGGGCTGCCCGCGAGGGCAAAGCGGAACTTCCGCTTCCGCCGGGGAGCAGCGCGCCCCCTGGCGACTTGGAGGTCCTGAGGGATGATGCGGATAGGGAAAGCGGCAATGAGGATGGTGGGAAAATGAAGGTCATGGGGATGATGGGCCTGAGGATCGCGATGTTGAGCTGTGCTGTCATGGAGTTTAACATTTATAGCAATTTATTATATTTATTTTTATTAGGAAACGAGTAGCTGCTAAAGAACCTCCCAGGCGGCGAGCAGCCCTGCAGGGAGCAAAGCTGACACCCTGTGTTTAACAACCCCCAGCCAGAATGCAGCAGAAAAGGGGGAAAAAGGGCCAGGATCATCCCAGGAGGATGAGGATGAGGAGCTGGACAAAGCCTCGGTGCTGGTCACCCTTGTTTCCCCCAGCCCTTGCTTGCAGGGCTGTGAGGTGTGAGCCTTGCTTCCCCCCTTCCTTCTACTTCCCTCCTGCTAAAAATTTCCAAGACGAATTATCTCTGGAAGCTCATTCCTTCTGAGGGTCTCCCATTTCCAGCTCTGCTGTGTGGTGACAGCAGGGTGAGGGGTGGCCTCACCCAAGGTGGCCTCCAGGGCTGAGGGGGTTCGGGTCCAGCCCCCTAGAGTGCACAGAGAGCCCCTCTGCTCATCCATCGTTCCCGAGGATGTCCCAGGAGCTCCTGCCTCAGTTTCCCCAGCCAGAGCCTGGGCAGGCCTCCCTTGCCCAGGCACACCCAGGCCCAGGATTAATCAGCTGCAAAGTCTCCAGGTGGCCCTGACACCATGTCCAGCTGTACCAGAGAACGGCGAGGTCCTCGTCCCTCAGGAGAGGCTCAGGGTCACACAGCACAAGGACAAGGGCAGCCAGAGGGGTGAGGAGGGGATGGAGCTGTTTTGGGGACTGTCCCTATCCTGCAGCCCCCTGCCAGCACCAGCACCAGCCCTGCCTCCCGCTGCCAGTCCCTGCCAGGTCTGGGAGCAGAACCCAGCTGCAGGAAGATAAATAGCCCCATTTTGCATGCTAATGGCATCCCAACCCCCAGCCGCTTCCCATCAATCTATTTTTGGGTTTTGCTGGAGAAAAAAAATATTAAAAAAAAAATCCCTTTTGCCAAACAGTTGGGGTGGCAGAGAGGGAGGGAGGCTGCAGTATCCCAGCTCTCATGTCCACCCTGAGCCCATGGAAACATCTTCAGCACCAGGGAGGGGTGTGGGACCCCCTGAATCCCCAGCCTGTCCCACTGAGCCTGGACCCCTTTAAATACCAGAGCTGCATCCATATTCTAGCACATCCCACATCATGGAGCACCAGTGGGTCTTCTTTGTGGGCTGGATGTGGTCAATTTGGGGGGTTTTGGAGGTAAATTGGGTTCCCCCATCCTGCCAGAGGATGAAGGACAAAGGGGAGCCCATCAGGAGCCTCCCTGACCCATGAATGGATGGAGACAGCAGGGAAATGTCCAGTTTCTGCTGAGGCCTTGAAAGCTGCAGGAATTTTACTTTTGGGATGATGTCCTGAAAACAGAGCTGAGGTGAGGGATGGCAGCAGGGTGACCCCAGAATGGGGCTGGTGTTGGGGCTCTAAATCTTCTCTCTTTACGCAGCAACTCTTACACAACAAGAAAACTCAGAATAATTTATAGGTTAAGTAAAATCAACTACGAATGAGTTTTAATCATCTCTAGGGATGGACCCTGTGTTTGGTGTGTCCTGGCGAGTGCAAGGGAGAGCACAGGCTGTGTGTCCCGCTGAGCCTGGGCAGCAGAGGCACTCAGAGCTCTGAGTTGATCTTCCCACAGTGTTGGAGCACAGCAGGGATGAGCTGTTCAGGATCCAGCCTTCAGGCATCCTCTCCAGCCCAGCTCTACTTTTTGGGCACCCCGTGTGTCTCTCCTTAGGTTTCCTTTTGCTACCCAAGCATGGCACTGGGCTGCTGCAGGACCATGGCCAAAAGCCCAATGGGTAATTAATCAGCAAGTATTCTGCGGGTGGTGGGGTGGGAAGGGAGGTGGGGAGAAATCCCTGAGCTGCTCCTGGGATTGTCAGGGTCAGGAGATGGCTCATCCCCATGGTGGAAAGGAGCGAGGCATCTGCACTGTGCATTGTTCTGCCCTCCCAAAACACCTTAAAGCAAGATATGAAGCAGGAAGAAAAGATGTTTTCTCCCTGGTGCAGCAAAATCTGAAGGGGTGAAGGGGCAGCAGCACCTGTTAAAGTTGCAAATATGCTGCACTTTTACCTGCAGGGAGCTGCTGCTGGGTCTGCATGTTGGCACAGTGCCTCTTGCCACTCTTGACAGCGTTTTTGGGGATGGGAATAAAACCCCAGAGGGATGAGAGCACCCACAGCAGGTCACTCCTCTCTCCTGGGTGCACAGAGTCATCCCACTCCTGCTTTGGGACTTCCCAAGCTCAGTTTGTGTGTGTGTGGCTGAGGAAAGCGAGGTGGGAGGGGATGCTGGGCACATCAACAGCCAGAATCACTCACAAAGGTTTGAAAGTGAAAAAAAGTCACTTGGATGAGAGCAAGGACGAGCTCACCAAGGCGGATCCTGCCAGGGACTGGGATCAGGGTCCAGCCCAAGGCCCAGCAAGGAGCAGCCCAGCCCAGCCCAGGCTGGGTCACTGTGGCCCCTTGCTCACACAAAGCCGCCTCTGTGTCCCCAGGGAGAGCAGAGGCGGCAGCAGCTTCTCCCAGGACAACGGGAAAACAAACCCCAGGCTCTCCCAAGGCTGGGAATTCGTGTTTTTAAATATCACATAGCACTGCAAGAATGCATCCACAGGGCAGGATCAGCCTGGAGCTCATCCCAAGCACTGTTTCCTGCTGCCTGCCTGTGGCAATAGAAGAAGGGGAAATGGCTCTAAACTATAGGAGGGGAGATTTAGGTTAAATATAAGGAAAAAATTTTTACAGAAGGGCTGGTAAAACACTGGCTCGGGAAGCTGTGAGTGCCCCATGCCTGCGAGTGTTCAAAGTTAGGCTGGACAGGGTTTGGATTAACCCGGTGTAGTGGAAGGTGTCCCTGCAAAAGCCAGAAGGTTGGAATGAGATAGAATGAACATTAAAGGTTCATTTCAACCCAAACTATTACATGATTCTATGAAATTCCTTGTTACAAAACACCTGCCTGCAAGCCCCGAGGAGAAATCCATTCCCTTCCTGTGTGCCAGTGCCAGTCACAGGGACAGGACATCCCAGAGGTGCCCGGAATACCTGGAGCAGTGTGAGCTCCTCAGCTGAGCTCTGAGAGGCCAAAGAGCCGGCAAAGAGCCCAAATTCAGCCACTGAAGCCCCACATTTTCCCCCTCAGCCAGTGTGGTGCTTGCTGGGTGCTGGTGCCATTGCTTTGCACTCCCAAATGGGATGATTACTTGGATTTCAGACGTGGAAGTGCAAGAGAATACTAAAACAAGGGTTTATTTTTAATCCCTGTTGTCTCAGTTCCTAAATTAACACTTTTGGAGCCTGTTCTCACTTGATTATCACCTGATACCGTGAAATCCTCTGAAGACAGGATGTCCTACTTAACAAATCAACTCCGTATTAGGTAAATATACATTCCAAAGTTTTAATTAGTCCCATGCTACGACACAGAGGTGCCCTGAGGACTCATCTGCAGCATCTGCTCCCCTCTGCACCCCAAGCTGAGCTCTGGTGTGCAGTGGGAATTTTGCCGGAGCTGGCAGCAGCAGGTGTCAAGATCCCAGAGCAGCTGGGAGGGAGCGAGGTGCCTTTGAGAGTCTCCTCCAAAGCTGTTGGAGGTCTCAGTGACAATTAGCAGAGATTCCTAAAGGGTCTTCAACACAAGGCTCGCACCCTCAGCAATCCAGAGAGCAGAACTGGCATCAGCCACAGGTTTGCTGGGAAGAATCCCCACGTGGGAGAGAGCTCAAGGGCACGGTGTCTTGCCAGCAGAATGCTAATGATGCTGCTCAAATGACATTCCTTAAAATTGTCTTTTCATCTGGGGACATCCAAAGTCAAGAGCTCTGGCAGATGGACCAATGTTTCCTAAGGTGCCCAGTGATTTGGGCTGCTGGGTGGGTCAGGGGAGGAGGGTCCCTGTGCCAAGGGCAGCATGTCCATGGTCCTGCCCTCCATCCCACTGTTCCAGGTTCATCTCCAACAGCTGAGCCATCAGCAGAGTTGCTACCTCTGGCCATCATTGCCCTGGAGGAACAGGTTTGGGGAATTTTCACTTGTTCCTGCCTCCCAAGGTAGTGCAAGCTGTGACCGTGGGCAGGGTAAGGAGTGAAGGTGAAGGCAAAAATGAGGGTGAAGGTGATGATGAAAGTAAAAGCAAAGGTGAAGTGGTGATGAAGGTAAAGGCCTGCTAAATACCCCAAAACACCAGGTCTGCCATTTGCTTCCCAATTCTGTTACTCCCCATCCTTTCTGCTCTCTCCATCTGTTCTGCACTCCTATCCATGGCTCCATCCTAAAAACCAGTGTCACTTGCCCTTTCCAATTCCCCAAACCTCTCTCCTTCAATAAGGGGTGCTATTAAAATAATCTGATTTCTGCAGCACTGGGGTGACAACACCAGTTAATCCATCCCACCACCCCCACTGGGACCAGCACTCCCTGCATCCTGAGAGATTCAACCAAAGATGAGAGCAGGGCACAGAGCTCTGGGATGTCCGGGCAGTTTGAACTCTGGCATTCTCTAACTTCTGTTTTTTGCAGCCTGGCTGCGTGAGCAACCAGCTCCCAGATCCCAGAACAGCATGCAGTGGCAATCAGAGCACGGCAAATCAATTCATGCCAGGCTGTACCTTGCAATGTAAATAATAAATCGGATTGAGTAGCAATTGAATGCAGCCCGGAGCCCTGAAATCAGGCTTGGGGAAAATAAGAACTTGAGGCTGTTAAGATGCAGCAGGGTGGTGTATGGTCATTAGCTGTGAGATGCTGGAAAACTCTGCTTGGATAATGGTTTTCATTTGTGCCCATTCTGGGCACTGGAACAAAAAATGCAGTACTGAGATGGTGGAAATGCTCAACCTGGGGAGAACCCTGGTGAGGATGGCTGGATCCATCCTGCTCGAGTTTCAGTTCCCTAATGGAGAGCAGATGGAGCTGGATGAAATTTTTTTGGCCCCAAAAAATTACAACACATGTAAAAATAAAACCCTGTAATCAGTGGGAATTTCATCAGGTTTCAGTTGGGACAGAAAAAGCCAGAGAGCAGCATTCAGCTGCTGCAGGGTTGAAGCTGGACATGAGGCAGTCTCAGCACAGGGTGGGCTGAGCTACTGCAGGACCAGCAAAACCTCCCCACCCCATCAAGTACCCGTGAACACCTTCTTAAAATACTTTTTTTTTTTTAAAATACATTAAAAGAATTAAAATACTGTTCTGTTTTTTGCCCTTGCTGGGCATTGATTAGGAACTTGGCAGAGGTGGATCCTGCCATCCTGCCGTGTCCTTGCAGAGTGATATCATGTGTGTTTTCTCATTGGATTAAGTTGCAAATTCACAATTTCACTTGGGGAAACAATATAAAAAAGAAAAAAGCCAGCCCTCTGTTCTGAGGGAAAGGAGGCTCTCAAATAATTACAGGCTGCCTTGAAAATAACCGTGACGAGCCAAAATCCAATTAGAAATATATCTATATGAACCTCCAAATGGAAGAGCTTCCATCGTTTCAACCCCTCTCTGTGTCCCAGAGAGCAGCAAAGAGGGAGCAATGCCTTGGATGTCCTCTGCCAGTAAATCATGAACCTTGGGAAGGTGCAAATGTCATTCTGTGAGTGACAAGAGGGTCACCTGCCCAGCCAGGGGCCAGAGGACAGCACAGGTACCTCCTGGGCTCTATAAGCCAGAGCTCTGATGTGACCTGCAGCACCCTGCCCTGCAGCACTGGGCTTTGGTTCTTTTATTATCAGCATGAAAATAAATTCTTTTCAGGGAGAGATTTTCATAACACTAAACATTTCCATGCCTGGTTGAGATAAGCACCATCCATCAACCCGCACCAGGCAGGAGGCTTCAGCACAAAGCTGTTTTCGATTCTATCTCCCTGCAAGTGCCTCAACAAATTCATTTTGAAGTCTTTGCGGGAAAAAAAAAAAAAAAATCAGGGGGGGGGGGGGGGGGGGGGGGGGATTTGGGAAAACCCTTCCATGGTGTTTAGCTTGGGAGTGTCAGTTCCCAACCCATGGGGATGCGGTGAGGGGGCTCCCCAGTGCCCAGCTGCATTCACAGCCCCAGGCCTGTGGGTGGCTGCCGTGGGGGGCTTTGTGGAGGTGACATCCCGACAGGGCAGGATGTCCCAAGGCCACCGAGGCCAAGTGCCAGGCCACTGATGGATGTGTGAACCTCTTTCCTCCCCCTCGCTGGGTGCTCCCTTTTCCTGCTGACGAGCGGTTTTCATTAACAAGCAGACAAGCAAAGCACCAGAGAAATTAGCCACTTTTCTCCTTGGACAAATAACTTCCGTCTGAAGGCTTTTCATCTCCTCCCTCTCATCCTCGCGGGGCGCGGCGGGAGGAAAGCTGATGTTTAATTACTTCCTTTATTCTCTGAAAAACGAACGTGCTGAATCATCCCAGCCTGGCATCCTCTCCAGAGCCCGGTGTTGGGGAGGGATGGGACACACAGGAACACTGGTGCTCTCCCTACCCAAATCCATGTGCAAGTGGAGGGGAAGCCTGTTGGTCTAGAGCTCACTGGAGCCAGCTTGTCCCCTTCCCACCCCCTCAATGCCTTGGGGGAAAGGAGCCCTAGCTTGTGCTTTGAATGTCCCAAGCTGTGTGTCAGTTTAGGGCTTTCCCTCCCTGCTATTCAACTCCTATTTAACTGTGTAAAGTCCTCAACCAGACATTAAAGTCAGACCAAACCCAAGACAGAGTTGCTGGGGCTGTTTAAAAGATGCTCCACCGTGGGAGGAATTGAGTGACAGCCCAAGAGTGATGCTGGATGCTGTGAAACCAAGGATGGCTGGAGCATGGAGCAGATGTGGGGACCACACCACTTCCCCAGCCCTCCCCATGCAGCCCCAGGCTTAAGATTTTTCTGAAAATCCTTTGGAATTTCAGATGGATGAGCAGTCTGAACTCCCCCAAGCACCCAGACCCCACCACAGTATCCCCAGGACATTGGGATGCTGGGCTGGCACCAGGCTCATTTGCAGATGAGGAGGAAACAAATTCCTTTCCCTGGGCACGTGAACCCTTTACTGGAGAAGTGCAATTACTATCAGAAAAATCACGGAAAGCAAAGGCTGGGAACAGCGCAGCACTTATTTTTAATAACAGCTTGGTGTAATCTGCACACATTTCTCAAGCGACATCAGCCTTTTCCTGCCAAGGCCCCTCTTTAACCGTATTTCCCATGGAAAATTTCTGCCAAGGCTCAAAACTCTGTGTGTAGACAAAGGCTGAGGGAGAAATGGGAAATTCAAAGGGATGGAGAACACGTTCCTTCTTTATCTGCCTGCAACAAGCAACATTGCCCTGCCTGCTCTCTTGAAGCAGGAGGAAAAATGCTAACTCGCTCCAGGAATTCTCCAGGATCTTTTAGCAGTAGACTCTTTGCAGTCCCCATACTGAATTTGGGGACTGATGTCCCCACTACTCACGTGGTTTGTGACTCGATGTCCCTGCTCCCTGCCTGGCAGCACGGTTGGCTCGCTGAATGTGTCGGCCCTGGCCAGCTCCCAGCACAGAGCTGAGCCAGAATCCAGCCTTGTCAGGGGCTTGAGCCTTATCCAGAGCAGCTCCTGATTGAGCATCCAAAATTTTGGAAAGCTACTATTGATTTGGGGAGCTGAATTTAGTTTTGGCAAGTGCTTTGCTCTCACACACACAGCTGCACAGCCTGGATCCAAAAGGGTTTTGTTCTGTAGCTATGCAAGGCCAATGAACAGCCACACAAACCCTGCAGGAGCCTGTGCAAGGTCGCTGCCACCTGCTGCACCTTCCCAGCCCACAGGGCAGTGATCATCACACAATGTGCTTAAGCTGAGTCTTAAAACAAGGGTGAGGGTGCTGCCCTGTGCTGCAGTGGGTCTGTGACAGTGAACCCTTGCAAAGGTGGAGTATCACAGCACAGGCATCTACTTGTTCTTGTCCTGGGCAGCCAGAGGTGTCCCCACCCTTCTCCCAGCCCGGTGCAGGATGAACACAGGGTGCACAGCCAGACCCTGCTCCCTTGATGGCTTCAGGGGCTGGCAGTGACAGGCCCTGTCTGGGTCAGATGTGACAGATGAATGCAGGCACCTACAAAAATACCTGTGGGATTGTCACCCCGGGGTAGTGACA
>VWZS01000833.1:238873-356988 GCA_013397075.1 Rhabdornis inornatus
GCCGGCCCAAGGACATGGAAGGTACCGGGCGCGGGCGGGGGGGCTCAGGTGCGCGGCGGGACGCGCTTCCCCCAGCCGCGAACGCGGCGGGCACGGACCTGGCGATCCGCTCCATCCGGGGGACTTCCCTCCATCTCTCCCCGATGCTGTCCCCTCCATCCTGAGGGTCTGTCCGTTCTCCATCCCCCAGTGCTGCCCCCTCCATGCCGGGGGNAATTTCTGCCAAGGCTCAAAACTCTGTGTGTAGACAAAGGCTGAGGGAGAAATGGGAAATTCAAAGGGATGGAGAACACGTTCCTTCTTTATCTGCCTGCAACAAGCAACATTGCCCTGCCTGCTCTCTTGAAGCAGGAGGAAAAATGCTAACTCGCTCCAGGAATTCTCCAGGGATCTTTTAGCAGTAGACTCTTTGCAGTCCCCATACTGAATTTGGGGACTGATGTCCCCACTACTCACGTGGTTTGTGACTCGATGTCCCTGCTCCCTGCCTGGCAGCACGGTTGGCTCGCTGAATGTGTCGGCCCTGGCCAGCTCCCAGCACAGAGCTGAGCCAGAATCCAGCCTTGTCAGGGGCTTGAGCCTTATCCAGAGCAGCTCCTGATTGAGCATCCAAAATTTTGGAAAGCTACTATTGATTTGGGGAGCTGAATTTAGTTTTGGCAAGTGCTTTGCTCTCACACACACAGCTGCACAGCCTGGATCCAAAAGGGTTTTGTTCTGTAGCTATGCAAGGCCAATGAACAGCCACACAAACCCTGCAGGAGCCTGTGCAAGGTCGCTGCCACCTGCTGCACCTTCCCAGCCCACAGGGCAGTGATCATCACACAATGTGCTTAAGCTGAGTCTTAAAACAAGGGTGAGGGTGCTGCCCTGTGCTGCAGTGGGTCTGTGACAGTGAACCCTTGCAAAGGTGGAGTATCACAGCACAGGCATCTACTTGTTCTTGTCCTGGGCAGCCAGAGGTGTCCCCACCCTTCTCCCAGCCCGGTGCAGGATGAACACAGGGTGCACAGCCAGACCCTGCTCCCTTGATGGCTTCAGGGGCTGGCAGTGACAGGCCCTGTCTGGGTCAGATGTGACAGATGAATGCAGGCACCTACAAAAATACCTGTGGGATTGTCACCCCGGGGTAGTGACAGGTGCTGGTGACACCGTTCTGCTCGATGCTGGTCTGCCAGTGAGGTTTGGTGAGTACCCACTCGTGCTGAGACCACCCACCAGAGCTCATGCAGCACCCACGTGGGTGAGCACCCTCCTCTGCCTTCCCCATCCAGGGAGCTGAAGGTCCAGGGGAGGAGAAACATTCGGGGTGGAGGGAACAACCAGGTGTTTTCCGCTCTGTGCCCACTGCAAACATGACCAAAAACCTGTCCATGGTGCCCACGGCACTTGGTGTCCCCAAGGACCTGTTCCCCCAGCTGGACAGAGACAGCGGGGATGATGCCCGGGCAGGGATCGCGGGATGATTCCCGCAGCCCCGGAGGGACCGTGGGATGCTCGAGGATCCTCGGGGCGGGCGGCAGCGCGGGGCCGGCGGCGGGCGGAGCCCCCGGGGGTGGCGGATCCGGCACCGCCCCCGGCGCGGACACCNTTCATCCCTCCCCCGGTGCTGTCCCCTCCATTGTAGGGGTCTGCTTGCCCTCGATCCCCAGTGCTGTCCTCTCCATCCCAGGAGTCACTCCCTCCACATTCCCCTTTACTCCCCCATTCCGGGGAGAGTCTGTCCCCGTGCCCTACCCTCGGTATTGTGGTGTACCAATGAAATGGGCTGGAAAATCTGGCCGGAGCAAAGGGATGCAGGTGTGAGGACAGGGCAGGCAGGCCTACGGGTGCTGGAGCAGGGTAGGACCCCTGGGAAGAGCATGTCGAGGTGGAGGGGGGCTCACTGCAGGCAGGGGTGTCCGTGCCTGTGGGCTCCCACACCTGCCTCCTGCCAGGAGAGCCTACCCAGAGCCACCTGGAGTCCTGTCTGCTGCCGCCACCCCACGCTCTCACACTGTCCAACCCTACGGAAGTCCTCTGTCCTGGGGTGCTCAGGGACCTCCTGGCAGTACCCTTGTGATTCTCAGGATCATAGATATCCCAAAGGCATGCACATTCCCCTCAAACACTGTGCCCACTCCCTCAGCATATGCCCAGGGCACCCATTGTGCTGCACAGGGAGGACAGAAAGGACATCTGCCTTTTGTTCCTTTCCTCCTCCGTCCTCGGGAGGCACCAGCAGTGGGCAGCCACCAGCTTGAGCTCCGTCCCTGTGCGGGGCTCCCATCTCATCTCTGCAAGCAGAGAATTCAGAGGGAGGCGCTGGGGTGATGCTCATCGCACCCAGGACCTGAGCCAAGTACACTCCAGGGGAATCTGGAGAGGCTGGAGGGGGTGTCAGTACTCTTTGAGTCTGGTTTCATCTTCCTCAGGTCTTGGGGAATAGCTCACGGCAGGTCCATGCTATAGGCACAGCTTCCAAGATGGGATGTGTTGGGGGATCCCAGAGAGCATCACTGGAATGATCATTCCTGGAGGCTCCACCAGCACAAGCAACAGCTCTGTCCTGCACCAGGATGAAGCCACATGGAAGGGACAGAGGGGACCAGGGCAATGGCAATGCCAGCTGAGCTCATGGCTCATGCAGATGTCACTAAAAGCAGGATGAGTTCTTCACAAAGCCATTCCCTGAATTGAGCAAATTTCCTGTCCTTGGAGTCCTAGGAGACTTCTGGTCCCATCCATCCTTCACCTGCCTGCAGGAAGACAAGAGAGAAGACTAGGTCCCCAAATCCACTTCCAATTATAAATAAATCCCTCGTTGTATTTGGTGCTAAATGTCTCTTTCCCTCCCAAATGCGGTGTGATGACCCGCCCTTAAGGGTCGTCACACATGGGCAGCCAGGCAAACCAACGAAGTCATTTCATTCCCTGTGAAGCTTGTTTCAAGCTTCTCCCATTAATCCCGGGAAGCCTGTCTGACCTCGGGAAGCCTGACTGCCCCCACTGAAGCTGCCTGCAGACACGGTCCCATCTGGAGGGGAGGTCTGTGGGACAGCCACACGCACGATGGCATCAAAGACACGGGGATGTTCCTGAGGCCGTGCTGAGAAGTGGTGGCAGAGGACAGAGCAAGTCAGGCAGTCTTTGCCTGTCCAGGCGTTTGGCTCCGCTAGCTGTACCCCTGCCTGCTCCTCCTGCAGCTTGGCTGCCTGCCACCGTGTCCCCCGGGCATGTCCTGGTCACCTGCGAGCAGGAGGCATCCGCGGGAAGTCCCCTGGCAGCCGGTTTGCTGGTAGGGATCAGCCCGCGCCAGCTCGGCACCCACATGGAAATGCTTTCGCCGGGGAATGCTGCCACATCCTGCCCCGAGGTGCCCAGCCCCGGGAGGTTTCCCGTCCCTCTCCTCACCAGCAGCTGCTGCTGCTCTGAGCCTCTCCGGCGCTCACGTTTCACCAGCCATAAAAGTGTCTGGAGATGGAATGGGAGCGGGAGCAGCGCTGTGCCTGCTGAGGGGAGGGAGCGGCGGCTGTCCCTGCCACTGCTGCAGACCCTGTCCCACCGCTGCTGGTCTCCCTGTGGAGACCTGGTCCTGGCCTCCTCCTCCTGCCTGGCTGGACAGATGCCCAAAATGGATCAAAGAGCCGTGGAAACAAGCCATGGGAAATCGCTGGCAGCGATTCCCCAGCGGCAAGCAGGCAGTGGAGTGTCACTCACAGGGGGCAGGCAGACGGGGCACAGAGACCCTAGACCAGCCGGCAGGGTCCGTTTGGAACAGTGGTGTCACAGTGCCTGTTTGGGGACCTGAACTGAGCTCTCCACTCTTCACTCTAGCTCGGGCTCAGCCAGCCTGGAGATTCCTCCATTCCCGTTTCAGGATTCAGCACAGCCTCTGCTCTGCGGGAACCCCACTTCTGCCGGACCCCAACACGACCATAGCCATGAGAGCTTTGGCCGGGAGCAGGTGCATCCCACACTGCGCCCTGCGGCTCCTTCCTGCTGAGGTTGTTCATCACCGTGCTCCTACTTCGCTTTTCCTCCTGCACCCGCCTGCCCTAAGCCGCCGGTGACCCCGGTGCTGCCACACTCGTGCCATGGCTCCGCTTGGCCCCAGGGCACTTTGATGCCCAGTGGGTCTGGTGTCCCCTGCAGCACCCCCCAGGCTTCCTGTCCGTCCCAGTGCCAGCTGGCCCTGCCGCGGGATTAGGCGGGAGCACGAGAGGAAAGCACCGAGCATCTCTCCGGATCAAACGCCCACGGGGCAGCGGGGAGGGGGTGCAATTCACCCCCCTTTCCATATGAGACTGGCTCGGGGCCACCCGGAGCTGGGATGAGCGTGCAGCCGGTGCTCAGAGGCAGTGGGAGGGAGGCGTTCGGGGGAATCAGTCAGGTGTGGACGAGGTATGAGGGGAGGCAGGGATGGAGCCGCACTCGTGACAGCGGTGCCGAGCGCTCACGCGCATCCCTCCTCCCGCCGAGATGCAGCAGGGCCGGCCATCCCTCTGCTGCGTCTCCACCATCCGCAGCTCGCAGGGACCACCCGAGCCAGGTGAGGGGTCTTCAGGGCATGGCCGGGGGGCTGTGGGGCCAGCGGGCCTGGGGGGAGATGCTGCATGTGCATTCCTGGCCGGAGGGCACAGCCTCCGGCTTAGCAAAGAGGGGCGGAGGGGATGGAGGGCGGCTGGTTGCCCCTCGGGATGCTGTGGCTACTCCCTGTGCAGGGCACGGAAAGAAGAGGAGAGCCCGGCGTGGATGTCACTCCCATGTCCCTGAGTGGAGCCATTCCAGGGCTGTCCTCTCACGGGGTTCCTCGGTCCCCATCCTTTTCTAGCTCCAAAATGCTCCCACATGCCCTGCTCAGCACGCTCCCTACCGTCCCGTGTTGAGTGCTGCCAGGTGATTGGAAAGTTGGGACCCAAGAGCTGGCCTGGGGAAACTGAGGCTGTGGAGGAGCTGCTGGAGCCAGGGCCTCTGGGCTGCAGGGCAGCCACTGCCTGCTCCAACGGGGAGACATGTCCCCGAAGCTCCTGGACCTGCCTTTCTTCCCGGCTCGTTTTTCCCTTCAGCTTCCACCCCTCTTTCCCCTGTGCTCCCAGTGCTGGTGTTGCATCCAGCAGCGTTTGCTGCAGGAGCAGGGATGCCCACATCCTGCTGCTGAAGGCAGACACTCCATAGCTCCCTATGGATATGGGCCCCGCTGATGTCCAGAGCCCTCTTCCCTCTACTCCCTGTAGCAAGCCCTGGGGAAGCCCTGGCACAGCTGAAGGACACAACTCTGTCACCAGCCCCTCCAGACCTGCCAGGTTTATATCTGCCACAGTGGGATGGGCAGTTTCCAGCTCAGAGATATCTCAGCACAGCTACAGAGCTCAGGGTGCCAGGGACAGGACAGTGACATCTCAGACATCCTTGGCTGGAGGGAGCACAGCCTGCTCTGGTCCTCACCTGACAGGCTCAGGGTGTCTGAGACTGTTGGAAGTCATCAGAGACGTCCCCTGTCATCAGGACAGGTGCAGAGACCACCCTTACCAGTCCTTCCTCTGCTTCCCACTGAGCCTCTCCGTGGATCTCCCTCCACCACGTTTTCTCTAAAATCACTTCCCTAGTCATCAGACAGGTCCCTGCCTCAGTTTCCCCATGGCAACGCTTCCTACTGGGTGTTTAAGAAACAATACTCTGTGATGTGGTCTGGGTATTCTGGGACAACCCTTTACTGCTCTATTTTGACTTTTTTTGCTCAGTTGTTCTCCTATTGCATAAAGGTGTACTTGAGTGGTCTCTCAAACCTCTTCCCTCTTAAAACCCACTAATTAGGAAAATTAGCTGCATCAGGATTTCTCCAGGCCTCCTGCTCTCCCAGGGTGGTTTGTGCTGGAAGTGGGTCTCCTTTGGGTGCTGCTCTGCTTTCAGAGGTGGTTCATGATTTGCCTGGCTCCCTGTGATGGGAGCAGGTGAGCTGGGGGATGCTCTGGTCTTTGCTTCTGCGGATCAGAGCTGCTTATGTCAAGCTGTCTGGCTTTTATCCGGAGCAGACAGAGCGTGAGCCCCTAATACCCACTCACCCTCCTCCTATGGCAGCTGGGTCCCTTCAGCCCCCCTCAAAGGAAAGCTTTGCAACCTCATTGCAACCCCAACACCCCCAGCCTGTTAAAACACAAGGAATTGGACTTCGATGACCTTTGTGAGTCCCTTCCAACTCAGGATATCCTATGATTCTATGAATAAGGCACAAAAAGCACTCGTTGTGGGTAGATGTCTCTTCATGGTCATTGCTGAAGGGCTGGTGTGTGTTTGGCCATCACTGGAGTGCACAGTAGCTGCCCCCAGGCACCCATGGTCTGTGCTGGGGGACCAGCCTGCATTCCCTTCTCCACCAAGCTGCCTAGGAGGGTTTCTCTGCTCCCCTTCCCTCCGTGGCAGCGGTTTGCTGTCAGCCTGGACCACGGGAAGCATCTTCTCTGGGCATCCTCCTGGTTCCTGTCCCGGCAGAGTGGCAGTGACAAGCAGGAGGTTCTCACCACGTGTTGGGGATCAGCTGTGGGTCCCACGTCTGCTCGGCTGGCGGGTGTCAAAACAAACGTCGCTCGTGAGGGGTTTGTGTGGGCAAACATCTTGTCGGGTGCCTGCTGGATCCCAGCGCCAGCTGGCGGCTCCTGGGCTGGTGGATTTTCTTCTTGGCAATGGGAAAAGAAGGCAGGAACGGGGAGTTTTTGGAGAGAGGGGCACACAACTGAGTTCAGTTCTGTGGGGTAGAAAAGGCACTTTTGGGTGCCCAGGCATGGGGTGGATGGGCACCATGGCCGTCTCTCACCCCCCTTCCCTCTGCAGCCGCCGCTGCCGCCTCTGCTCACTTCAGCTTCTGCCGCAGCCTCCTGGAGCACACGGTGTCGGCCGAAAACCTCAGCTACCGCCTGCAGCGCAACCCGGGCAGCAGCCTCACCTGGCACGACGGCCGCAGCCAGCGCCCCGACAGCGGCCACACCGTCAAACTCCTGCGGCAGCCGGGCACCGAGGGCTCCCAGGTACCCCACACCACACCCGGGCATGCCAAGGGCAACACAGCTCCTCGTGTCTGCCAGGAGCATCTCCTCTTTCCCTGCAGGGTCAGACCTTCAGCTCTTGTTTCGCTGAAAGTCCTCACGATTATTGGGCATTGTATATAGTAACATANTTCATCAGGCTTCGGGCTGTGCTGGGGTGAGCTCTCTGTGTCACCCCACCTCTGTGCATCACCTGCCCTCCCACCTGGATCTGGGACTTAATACCATTTTGCATTAAGTATGCCAGGACCAAATTCCTCATAAAGCCTTAAAATCGCTGAGCGCTTGTGTGTGTCTCTTAGCCAGGTTTGGACCACTGTCTTCCTAAAATTTGAAACTTTATTGTACTATGGAGGCTGTGAGACAAAGATTTCCATCTGTTCACTGCTGAACAGACACAGGAAGGAATATCATCCCTGCAGGTGTCTCCTTGTGCTTCCTAGCCCCTCCTTAACACCCTGGGAGGTGGGTTCAGAGGTGGCATATCCAGACAGCGAATGCTGGGAAGAGAACAGGGCAAATCCAACTGCCTGGCTTCTGGCTGCCAACATGAAGATGCTTTTGTATCACAGGGCCTGTCTGGTTTGGCTTCAGAAGGGAGCAGGGATCCCACAGGGATGGGTATGGTCGTGATGCTCCCAGGAGCAGCAGCTCCAGGGGAGCCAATGTCCCATGTGCTGGTGGCACTGTCCCATCACCTCCAGGTGGCTCCTGCATGGGGACACACCAGCCACCCTCCAGCTGCCAGCTGTGGCTTATCGTGGTTCTCCCTTCTCCACCTCTATGTGCTGCCCAGAAGGATTTAGTGAAAGGCTCTTAATTTGCCGTAAGCAAAGAAAAATGCCAGAGCGAAGGGAGGTGATGCAAGTTGCTCCTTGAAGTGCCCAGGGATGGCGCCCACCCCCCGGTTCCCCCAGCCACCTCCTGCCTTCCTGCCAGAGCAGCCTCCCAGCCTTCCTGCCTGCTCTCCTCCACACCGGCGCTCGATATTCACGGCTGAGAGTTTATCAGAGAGACAGCGCAGCTCAGCCGGCTGGAAAACAAACCCATGATCGTTTCCACCTCCCCTGCCCCTCTGGAGAGCGCAGGAGCTTGCTTGAGGACCCTCCATGGGGATGGGGAACGCATGCCGAGCAGGCAGCGCAGGGTTTAGGGATGCTGGGATGGTCCCCGGTGCAGGGCTGTGTTTGATGAGTGATGTGCGTGCAGCCGTGTCCGTGCTCAGGGAAATTGCCGGTTGTTTGTCACCTCCTCCCCCGTGCCTCGGAGGGTTAGTTGGATAATAGCTGTGGGAAGCCCGCGGTAAGCTCCCGGGAAGCTGGTTGTTATTCCCCCCAGCCCCTCCGCTTCTCATCATCACTCGTTAGTGAATCCAGAGCAAATCGCCGCCTCCTCCTCCTCCCCACGGCACACTCTCTGGCGCGCTCAGCCGAGTGTGAAGGAGCAGCAGCCGGCGAGGGCTGGGGCTGCTCCCGCAGGTAGCGGCTCCCGGGATGCGTCTGGTGGAGCCGGGCAGCTGCCAGGGTCTCCTCCAAAGGTGAGGGTTTCTTTCGGAAGCTGCATCCTGTGCATTGACTATTGGATTTTCCTTCTGCTTTGGAGACAGACTCCTTACTTATTAATGTACAGCCTCACAACTTCGCCTTCTTCCCTCTTGCATTAATGTTCCCAACGAGCTGTGCTTGAGGAACAGTTCATTTCCAAGCTCAAACGCTGCCCTGGGCACAGGCAGAAGCCCCGGCAGGCTGGTCAGGCTCCATGGCAATGCCTGGCATGGGGCAGGGAGCACATCGCAGCCCAGCTGCCCTCCACTGCCTCCCCTGCAGCATCTCTCAGGAATGTGTCATTAGTTTCAGTAACTGCGGGATGTCTGGAGTCCCTCTTACACTAATTATCCCTGCTCCTTTATTAGACATGCTTAATTAGCCAGCGTTCACACGCGGAGGTCGATGTTGGCACACCGTGAGCCACACGCTGTCCACCTTTCCCACGCCGGTGTGTCGTGCATCAGCTGCTGTTCCTGCTCTGTCCCTGCCGTGTCCTGGCCATGGGTGAACCCTGGCAGTCCAGTCCTCTTGTGTTGTGGAAAGCAGGGGTGTCTTTTCCACCCCAGTTTGACGGTGATTCAGCCCAGGACAGTCCCAGCAGCATGGGCACAAGTGAATGTTTTGAAGCAGTGATGTTTGCTGATGTTGCTCAAGGGTGAAGTCTCAGCATCACCAGCAGTGGAGAGCTCACCAATCTCTCCTGGATGCTAAAAGCAGGGAAAGGGAAATTACTGCACCCTCCAGCCCCATTTCCCAACCAGCCTGGAGGATTCCCTAGGAGAAACAGGCTTGCTCCCCTGGGCAGTCACAGCTCAAGATGTGTGATTTGCTCTGTGCGAGAAAAGTCCAGGCTGCAACAACCTTATGAGGCCAGAACAGCAGTGATGGAGGAGAGAAAATGGAGCTGCCAAGCAGCTCAGGGTGAGACTGGGTGGCTCAGAGTGAGACTGGCCACTTCAGCAGTCAGCTGGAGGGAGAGAAGGTGGGATGGAGGGATACTGTCAGATAAACCCTGTGGGCATTACTTGGTACTGTGCATGGCATAGCTCAGCAGGTGGTGGAGGGTGGCCACGGCACACTGGGGTGCTGGGGACTGTGACCCTGCTTTATCCTGGGTGTCTCTGAGCACAGCAGACCCCAGGAACAGGCTGTAGGATTCAGAGGTGGCCTTAGACACCTGCAAGGCTACAGGACGTTTTTGTGACCAGCCAGCTCAGGACTGAAGGGTGTTGAGAGGGAGAGAAAGGGAGAGTCCTTCCCACTCCAGGGCACCAGCTGGCTGCTGGCTTCTTTCCTGGGGACTTCTGGTGGGGATGAGTTT
Source organism: Rhabdornis inornatus (assembly GCA_013397075.1). NCBI lineage: Eukaryota > Metazoa > Chordata > Aves > Passeriformes > Rhabdornithidae > Rhabdornis > Rhabdornis inornatus. Next base: position 248,764 of record VWZS01000833.1, read on the forward strand.
ACACCAGTACCAACATCTGGTAGGGATGGCTTTTGCACCTGTTCCCACTGTCCTCCAGGATCTCACTGGCTTCATCCCTACTGACAGCTTCCAGTAAATGCTCATCTCTGCCTGGTGACATGGGGACCCTGAGGACTCCCCAGTACATCTCCTGAGCCTCTGCAATGCTCTGATGGGCTGGGAGATGTATAGGGGAGGGGAGCTGGGTCTCTTGTCTGCAGCAGGGGAGCTGGGAAGTTTAAAGTGTTGGGTCTATATGTGGCAGCACAACCAGCTCGACCTCCCATCTCCACTCTCCCTGCCTCCCTTACTGGTTCCTCTGATTTCAGGGTGAGCCCAGAGATGTCAGCATCACCACAATCCTATGCAGCCAACCAGCATCTCCCCCATCCCCATGGACTGACCTCCATTTTCCTCCTCGCAGGGTTGAATCCCACTAACACTCTCCCTTCCCACACCCCTCAGGTCCGTGGCTGTGACCATTATGGCATCTACCACACCAGTCCCACACTGGGCAGCCTGGTCAAGCCAGTGGTGCTGTGGACCCAGCAGGATGTGTGCAAATGGCTGAAGAAGCACTGCCCACACAACTATCTCATCTATGTCGAGGCATTCTCCCACCACGCCATCACAGGTACAGTGTGTGCCCTGGACTATTCCCATTAGCATATGCTCCTGGGAAAGGCTGTTTGGACACTGGTGGTTCAGAAGATGGACATAATTTCTGTCCTCTCTCCCCATGAGATGCAGCCAGAGTGAGAGCAGGGGACACAGCAACACTGACCCAGGCCGGGCGGGAGGCATCTGCTGCCAGGGTGAGCTCCAGGAGAGGCTGGAGGTTCTTTCAATTTATTACATTGTTTTATAAGACATGGAAGAGTCTTCTCATCACGTAGCTTAATATAATAATATTTTTAAAGTTTTTTAAATACTGAAAATTTTTGCAGAAGAGAAAAATATCTGCCCAGCTGGAGTCCGAGTTTCAGAGGTCTTTGTCCAGGTCCAAATCCAATTCCCAATCAAGTCTTTCAAGGAGACTCACCTCTAGGATCTGCTCCCTCCCCTTTGCTTCCTGGGCTCAGTGGCTTTGACCTCTGTGTAAAAGCATCATTTCAGTCCAACTTTAATATGTGCAAGGCCAGACTGAGCTCTGCCAGGGCCAGGGGGTGGTGGCAGGGAAGTGAGGGCAGGAGCTGCCTGGGGGGGATGCAAATCCTAATGCAAGAGCTCAACCAGCCCTTGCTCAGGCAACAAAGGCAGCATTAGTGAGTGTACGCTGGGAAACAAGAACAAAAGCTGGATTACAATCCCTCCTCTAATAGCCCCAGACTGGAGGGAAGTAGCTCGGTGGGGACCGGTGGGGACCGGAGCTCTAATGGGTTGTGATGGGCACCCCCATTCACCCAAAACATCTCCTCATGTGGGAGGTGGAGCGGAGAAATGGAAAGCTACTGCCCGGGGGGATGCTTGCATGATTGCAGTCCTGGTACCTGTCACAGGCTGGGGACATGAGCTGCCACCCAGCACTCTCTGAAAGTGAGGTCACGAAGCAGAATCGTTTGGGTTGGAAGGGATCTTAAAGCTCATCTTGTTCCACCCTCTTGCCATGGGCGGGGACACCTGCTAGACCAGGTTTCTCTAAGCCTTGTCCAGCCTGGTCTAGAACACTTCCAGGCATGGGGCAGCTTCTCTGGGTAACCTGTGCCAGTGCCTCACCACCCTCACAGGGATGAATTTCTTCCCAATATCCAGTTTAACCCCATCCTCTGCCAGTCATTGCCCCTCATCCTGCCGCTCCACGCACTACTCCAGGCAGTGAGAGCACACTCCCTCCTCATTACTCCATGTTGATGGGCTCCCCTTTGTGCTGCCCTTTCCTGGATCATCCCCCCACTCCATGGGGCTGGTCAGGCACTGAGCAGTTCCGTGTTGGCAGGGCGGGCGCTGCTGCGGCTGAACGGGGAGAAGCTGCAGCGCATGGGGATCGCGCTGGAGACGCAGCGCCAGGAGGTGCTGCAGCAGGTCCTGCAGCTCCAGGTGCGCGAGGAGGTTCGGAACCTGCAGCTGCTCAGCCAAGGTAGGGCCAGCGGGGCAGGGGGAGGATCCGGAGCTGGGCTGTGGCACATACGGATGGGTTGTGGGGCCGTTTAGGGAGCACAGGGGTGAGTTGTGATGCATAAGCTCAAAATCTGTTAGTGGCCTTTTGCCCAAAAGGGGAGAGATTCTCCGAGGTTGGCAGGGGGTGAGCTGCGAGGTGCCACCCTGCAGGCTGTTTATTCCTTCCTCTCCCACCTTGTTCCAGCTTCTTTTGGAAATGTCTCCTAGCTGATCCGTCTGTTTGGCAGATTGCACCAACACTGTGAACCGAGCTCCGCTGGGATGGGCTGTGCAGCGCCGATACGAGACCTGAGCCACACGCTTGGAATAAGAAGAGACAGCTTCCCAGACACTCCAGGGCTCCTCTCCTGCTTCTTCCTTCTCTTTCTTTTAAAGGAATACATTCCTGTGCAGGGATGGAAGGTTTCTTCCAGCAGACATGGCTCTTGGCTGGAGGGAAATCAGCAAACCAGCTGCTGGGACAGATGATGAACTTCCATCCACCTGAGCCTGACAGTTCACAGGGAAAGAGATGGAAAAAAGGAGACGGCAAAAGGCAGGGCTCAGCACTGTGGAGAAAGGGACAGTGGTCCCAGGGACAGCTTGGAGCTATGTCCAGGACACTGAAGCATTATGCACTTGGGCAACATCCCAGCACCCGGCAACTCATGTCCATGCCTCGGAGCTTATTTAGGGAGCTTTGGTTTCCTCATCAGACTGGGCTGTCTTCCAGCATCCGGGGAGGTGATGTTATCAGTAGAAAATAAGATGATACAACCAGCCAAAAAATTCAAAGCAGGGACAAGACCCCAGCACCCAGCTCCACTTGGTGAGTTAAAAAGGGAACTGAGTCATCAGAGCTGGAAAATCTGGGAGTAAAAGCAGGGTGGATGCACCAGGAGGATGCCATGGCCTGGAGGAATTTGTGCCGGGAGCTCATCCTTTATCCACAGGCATACAGGGGAGCCCATGCAGGGGCTGGGGGAGCAGGCAGGGGTGCTGCCAGGTGCTGATGGGCGCTGCCCAGGGTGGAGCTGGGGGATCACTGGGTGCCAGGTCCTCCCCAGCCCCCATGCCTGGTCTTGCTCTGCTCCATGCTCCCACCAGCTCTGCAGAGCTCTGCTCATCTAGGCATTGGCAGGTTCTTGTCCTGACCTCCTGCCCAAAGCCTGGCAATGGTGCCACCAAAGCCAGGCACCTTCCTGATGACCTTCACCATCAATAAGGTGAAAGTATTTGCTGTAACACCCCCACCTCCCAAACTCTCCCCTACAGAGCTACAGACTGTCGTTGTGGGCAGATAAGCAAAATCCATGTGTAAATCAGGATTTTTGGCCATGGTGGATGCTGTCACCTCCCCACATTCCACCTCAAGTGATGAGGGTAGGGCTGTGGGTCATGGGAGTCCAAAAACAGCAGCACCACAAAACCCCTGGGGCATTGGGATGTGGAGGCAGGTCACGGTGCCCCCTGCCTGGGCACCCTCCTGCCTGCTTCTCTGCTGGTAATAAATGAGAGACTGTTATTTTAACTCACTGCTCTTCTGACTCTTCCCACACCTGAACCTGCCCTGTGAGTTTGATCCCTCCAGTCCTTCCTGGAGATGCTCAGGAGATGTCTACAGCCCTGAAGCCCTCCATGCTAGGCTGAACATCTTCCCTCTCTGCCTGTGGGTCAGGGGTCTGCGACCCTCAGCTCCATCTGCAGGGAAGCAGATCCAAGGTTTTGCTGTGTGTAGCCCCTGGTACCCCGAGACACAGGAATTAGAATTTCCTACTGGTTCCATACTGACCTTTTCAAATATGCAGCAAAAATTTGCCCTTCTCACCTCACCGGAGACACACGAGCAACACAGCTCGGAGAATTTATTGAGTTTTAAGAAAAGGAAAAAGAAGCCAAAAGGAAAAAGAAGGAAAAAGCCCATGTTCCCCACGGCGGGGTTTGTTTCTGTCCTGGTGGGGAGCCGGGGGGGCAGTGGGAGCAGTGGGGAGGCACAGGGAGCTGCGGGGTGACCAGGGGGCCAGAAGCCCAAACAGCAGATCACGGCTGCAGGTGTCTGCACATCGTTAGAGGGAGACGCTGAGCTTCTCTCCAGAGCTTGGGAGCTGCACAGGAAGAAATGTCTTCTCCAGACTCCAGCTGGGCTCATGCAGTAAACTGGTGGAGATCTGGTTTGGAATGCAGCTGGGGTGCAAAGAGCAGTGCTGGGCTGCCCCAGACTCTCTGGAAAAGGCAGAGTTCCCCCCAGATCCTGCCCCAAAGCCTGGCTGCCCCTTGCTGTGCTCCTGAGGATGCTCTGGCTCTCTCCAGTTCCTCAGCATGGAAGAAAGGAGGCACAGATAAAAGCAGAAACCCGACCAGTTGCACTCAGCCAGAGCCCCAACCATGGCCCCTGTTTGGGTATCTTTCTGAGACACACCAACACAGGATGAGGTGGAGGAGCAGGGTGAAAAAATATTCCCAGGGCTGGCAGGAGGATGCTGTCCTGTCCCCAGTCCCCTGGTCTGTGTCTTTGACCTGATGAGGATGCTGATGGTGAGAGCAGAGCATTTTTCCAGGCTGGATCTGAGCTACAGCTGGTGTCTGGTGCCACCTAATGCCCATGTCCAAGGGGCACCCAGGACTCTGCCCAGGGCAGCAGGGAGGCATCCAGAGCAGCCCTGGCAGGGTTGTGACTTTGGTATCTCGGGGCATACAGCGAACTGCATCTGCATGGCGTGTTTGGGTGTGCTGGGGTGTGCTGGGGTGTGTTTGAGGGTATCTGGGTGTGTCTGAGTGTGTCTGGGTGTGCTGGGGTGTGTCTGAATGTGTTTGGGTGTGCTGGGTGTGCTGGGGTGTGTTTGGGTGTGCTGAGGTGTATCTGGGTGCGTCTGGATGTGCTGGGGTGTGTCTGAGTGTGGTTGGGTGTGTCTGGGTGTGTTTGGGTGTGCTGGGGTGTGTTTGTGGGTGTCTGGGTGTGTCTGAGTGTGCTGGGGTATGTCTGGGTGTGTTTGGGAGTGTCTGGGTGTGTTGAGGTGTCTCTGGGTGTGCTGGGTTGTGTTTGGGTGTGTTTGGGTGTGTCTGAGTGTGCTGGGGTGTTTTTGGGTGTATTTGGGTGTGTCTGGGTGTGCTGGGGTGTGTTTGGGTGTGCTTTGGTGTATCTGCGTGTGTTTGGGTGTGCTGGGGTGTGTCTGGGTGTGCTGAGGTGTGTTCGGGTGTGCTGGGGTGTGTTTGGGTGTGTCTGGGTTTGCTGGGGTGTATCTGAGTGTGTCTGGGTGTGTTGGGGTGTGCTGGGATGTGCCTGGGTGTGTCTGAGTGTGTTTGGGTGTGCTGCAGTATGTCTGGGTGTGCTGGGATGTGTTTGTGTCTTGGATCCAAGCAAGGACATTCTTCCTCATGGGCTTGGGGTGGTGAGTGTTGCACCAGGACCCTGGGAACGGGAGGCAGATGCTGCTCGGGATCCTCTCGGACTGAGGCACAGCTTGGTCACTCCTCATCTTTTGCCGAGCAAGAAAAACACCTTCTACTTGTCCAGCACTTATCTGCCAGTGATATTCCAGGCACTGCCCCAAAACAAACAGTGCCGACAATGAAACACAGATGAATCAATTCATGCAATATTAACACCAGACAACAATTAAAGTAAATAGAAAACTCCAGCAAGCATCAGTCAGTCCCCTGCAGCAGTCAGGGGGATGCGGGCAGCAGCACCGGGGCACAAGGGCAGGCAATGGCCACACAACTCCTGTCTCTCATAAATTTTTTGCCACTTTATTTGGTGGAAAGTTTTTGAATAAGAGGGCCAGTGTGTCACTGGCACGGGGAGTTATGTTCAGCATCTTCTTAGAAGGAAAGGAACAATCCAGCAATTCCTTCCCAGTGGCAGTTTGCAGATTCCAGCAAGGTTTTCAAGCAGAAAATAAAAAAGCCAGCAGAGACGCCCATAGAAAATGCATGCAAATTTGTCTGAGTAATTACTGAGCCTGGCTTGATGATGTAAACACCTCCAGCTCTGAAGCACTGCTGATTGTGGCTCTGATGCAGAGAATGGTCCCCATTTCTCTGACCCCAAAATTCACGCTGGGTGCTGAAGGCAGCCTGTGCTGTCCCTGGCTGATTGGGGTGGGGGGACACAGTGTGCTGGGTACAGGGATCGCAGCGCCTTGCCACTGGCTCTGCTGAGCTGGAGCTGGTTTAAATTGGAATGCTGTTCCCACTGGATTGCACACCCAAGCTAATTAGGACCCTGTCAGCCCATCAGGTGCACAGGGAGGATTACAAACCACCCCAAGTCACTGGATGGGAAGCTTGACATGAGCAACTTGTGTTGGCATCCCCAGCAGCACAGCAGCGGGGAGGGGGTTTGTCCTTCTCTGCTCTGCTCGGGAGGGATCCCACCTGCAGTGCTGCCTCGAGTTCTGGGGATCCCAACAACAAAAGGCTGTGGAGCTGCTGGAGTGAGTCCAGAGTACAAAGCCAAAGATGCTCCAAGGGCTGGAGCACCGCTGCAATGAAGATAGGCTGAGAAACCTGGAGTTGGTAAACCTGGAAAAGAAAAGGTTCTGGTGAGATCTTAGAGTCACTTTCAGCGCCTAAAGGAGCTGAGTGACTTAAAAAAACAGCATGAAATGGCAGGACAAGGGGTAATGGCTTTAAACCAGCAGAAGACCGGGTTAGGTTGGATATTAGGAAGAAATTCTTCCCTGTGAGAGTGGTGAGGCACTGGTGCAGGTTGCCCAGAGTAGCTGTGGCTGTCTCATCCCTGGAAGGGTGCAGCAGCCTGGAAGGGCTGCCTGGGTGCTGTTCCACCTCAGAGTATCCCAGGGAAGAGTGGGGTGTCAGCATGTGGCAGGGGCACAGTGAAACAGCTACTCCTGGGATGCTCCAACAGCCACATCCCGGGTCTGGCACGCCTCCCTCTGCCTCCTCCCACAGCCCTGGCCCCCATCCCACTGCCTGGTGCTGGAGAACAAGACAGGGCTTTGGGACACACACACAGAGTCTCGCAGCAATGGCTGCAGAAGTCTTTTGCTCCAGTATGTTCTTGCTGCACATCCAGGACTAATCAATCTTGATTTATAGCTAATGAACTTGAAAACAGTGTTGGGATGGATCAGGTGCCACTCAGGGTGAGATGGATAATATAATTAAGATTTCCTCAAAGGTCCCGTTTTTCTTACCTTGTTAATTAAGTTGATGTGGGGCCCTCCATGCAGAATACGTAATGAGAGGCTGCCAAACAGAGCTGGCTGTTAATGGGAGGTGATGCAGGGGGAAATGCCGGCCTTGACTGCAGGGCTGGAGATATTTGGGCAGTTCTTTGGCAGCTTGGTTCCCCAGAGCAGCCAAGAGCTGATCTCTGCTGAGAACTCACCACATGCTTTGCACAAATCCATTTGGAGCCCATAGGGCAGAGTGTGCAGTCACAGGGATGCAGGTGGAGGTGGACGGGCTCATTCCTGTTTGGGATAGGCTGAGCATTATGGCAGAGCACACCAAAACACAGCCCAGAGTATCAGGACAGGGCATTTCCTCCAGAAATCCACGAGCAGCTCTGTGGCCTCAAGCAGTCGCTCTTGCCAGGGCTGGAGCCTGTGGTGCAAGGGGGAGGGGGAGCTGCTCCATTCCCCATGGCTCGGGCACGTTTTTGGTACTTGCACTCTGGTGGTGACTTATGACAATGAATTAATGGCCTCTTAATAAGGGTGACACTTTCCTTAATTAGAAAGTATCAGAGCAGGGATAATTGCTTCATTTCATTTTGTTCCCCTATATTACTTCCTTCATTTTTGGTCCTCATTCTCAGCTGCTGGATGCCCTCTCTCTGCTCTGTCTCCCCAGAGCCAGAAACACTCCCAGGAACAGTGGGAATGACACAGAGACAGGAAAGATTGAGAGAAGTGAGTGTGGGTATGGCCGTGGTGCTTTCACTGGGACAAGGATGGAGAGGAGTGGGTGCAGGTGCAGCTATGGTGCTGACACCTTCACCAGGGTGGTGCCAGGTTTGCAGCAGTGCCAGGTGCTGGCAGCACCTGGGCAGGGTCAGAGCAGGTACCTGGCTGTTTGTGCTGGGGTTGGTGGCACATGGGACCACCTTGCAAGGCTGGAGTAAGGGGGAGACAGCACCCACGGACTGGAAAGCACTAAAGGGAAGGCAGCAAGTGATGAGAGTCAGGCAGTCCAGGACTGAGATAAATAATTGATCCAAAACAATTATCACTTGTGTCGACCAGAGCTGTTCCCCAGCCTGGATGCACCAGTAGCTCTGCTGCAAAACCAAGTTGAACATTCACAGCATTTCACTTGGGCCTTTTTTGGAAAGGCAAGTTTGGGGTTTGGTTTTGACATAACATTCCCAGGCAACACATTCGCACAGGCTGTTACTGGGGCCTCCAGGAAAATCCTTCACACCTCCCAGAGAAAATGAGCCTCTTCACTTCCCATCAGAGGATGCATATTCTACAACTAGGAAGTATTTGATGAAGCCACATAACTTCATCACCAGTCCTGTCCTGCATCCCCACAGCTCCCACTCCCCTCTATCCCCAGGTTGGGATGGGTCCCCATGGGACATGGCCCCCATGTTGTTACAACCCTGTAAATCATAAACAGCAGCCTCAGAGAGCTTTACAGCTCCAGCTCCTCCTTGAGGCAGGAGCTTTTCCCCCCTTAGCTTTCCCTCTTTGCAGTGCAACCATTTTGCTTTGTCGCCATATCTAAAATTGAATCTGTTTGGATTTTCTCTCTCTCTTCTTTTTTCCCCCTTTTGCTTATATTTGCTGAGTGCATTCAAGCACAGGGAGGGGGGAAAATAATAAAAAAATCCATCAGCATAATTCCTGGCTGTCGGAGTGATGGCAGGCTCCGGTTTCCAATCAGCAGCCCAGGCTGTGGAGCAGTGCGGGAGGAGGCTGGGGCTGGCCCGGATGCTGCCGCACAAACCAGCTGCAAATCCCTCTTTGTTCGGGAATCACTCTCTTTCAGCCGGACCAGCCTCTGCACAGCCTGTCCTGCGGATGTGTGAGCATGTGGCTGCTCCAAGGGCCTTTGTCCCCCTGCCACTCCAAGGATAAAAGGGATGCAGCAGCCGGCTGAGCTCCTTTATCCCAGGATAAAGCCTTGGGAGACAGGGAATGCCGAGTCTCCCATCCTGGATCCGGGCATCAGTCAAGCCCTTTCCCTAACCTGTCTCTGTGACTGGGGTACAAGGCTCAGCAGACATGGGATGAAGTCTGGGCTCCCAGTGTCCCAGTGCTCCCAGTGCTCCCAGTGCTCCCAGTGCTCCCAGTGCTCCCAGTCCCATGCATTGAGCATCTCACCATCCCACCAGTGGAGATGCTGGCCCTGCACAGCTCCATATGCACAGCAGTTTGTGGGAGTTTTTGGGATGTTTCCAGGGCAGCAACATGTGGAAAAGGCTCTGCAGACCCAGCACACGTTTCATTCTAACAGACTTAAGGGTCTGAAGGATGCTGCTGGAGCCCATGGATCAGACACTGGCACAGGTTGCCCAGAGAAGCTGTGGCTGCCCCATCCCTGGAAGTGTTCAAGGCCAGGTTGGACGGGGCTTGGAGCAGTCTGGTGTGGTGGAAGGTGTCTAATTGTGATTCTAAAATGTGCTTTTACGTTAGTTTTTAAAGTGTAAATGTCCCATCAGCCAGCCCCATTCTGGGCAAGGGGCACTGACCTGCCTCCAGATCCCAACATCCCAAGAGGATCTTCATCCAGAAAACCAGATTATTTCCTGCCTTTCCTTAAAGGGTAGTTTTTACATTTGTGGAGTTTTAAACTCTTGTCGAAGTGTCTTTACAAGCCAGAACTGACCCTTGTCAGGGATACCCAAATTGCTGCTGGGTTGGGGTGGAGGTTGCTGTGTTGGCTGCATCCTGGCAGGCACAGGGAGGGTCCAGGGAGATCTGCTCAGCACCAGCACGAGAGGCTGGAGAAGCAATGTCAGGACTGCATGTAGGGTGGCAGCACCTCACTGATACAGGCTATGTAATTGCTTTTTCCCTCATCTCCTCTTCCTGGGGTCCAAAGCAATTTAATTTACATGCTCAATGGCTTGGACTGCTTCATCCCTGTTGCCAGTCACCTTCTCCAGCATTTACAGTTGCAGTATGTGCCTGGTTATTGCTTCTTGGGCTTCTCCTGCCTTGAGTGGTGGGAATGGTGGGGACAGTGGGAACAGTGACCAGTGGACCAAAGCACTGGGGAATCGCCCCGTGGCCCTCTCCACAGCATTGTGCTGGTTTGCAAGGATGAGCTCTCATCCACAACCCACTTCTGCAACAAAGCCACGGTGCAAGGGGAAATGCGATGGTTTCCCTTGAGCACATGGAGGAAGGCAGCACCACGGCCCCTGTTGCTCTTCCTCCTCCTCCTCCACCTGCTTTTCCCAGCATAGCTCTGCCTGTGAAACAAAGCACTCCTCAGCATCTGCTTAACATTTGCTGTTCTTTTCAAGTCCATTCCTTGGCCCCTTCTGCTCAGTAGAGCCTGAAAATAACAACAGTGGGTGCCTCTATCTTGCATGACTTCCAAGGTTTGTACCTTACCCAGCCTGTCGCTGCCTCCTCTCCCTAACCCCAGGGTGGCCAAGCTCCCCTAACTTCTCTCACCCTCATCCCATTCCTGGAGATGTAAAACTGTGCTTTGTGGAAGCAGAAAATGGACATGGTGGCACTTTCGCACACACAGTGGAGCAGCTGCCAGAATGAGCGATGGGCACCGTTTACAGCGAGGAGGGGGCCTCGAAGGTGCTGAAGGTGCTGCCGGGTCTCGGCGAGCACGTGGAGCTGCCCGATAGCCACCCCCGGGCAGCCCAGCTCTCCCGGCAGGCAGCCCCTGCTGGGAAGCGAGGCCGCCTCAGATAATCCTCATTTTATACAAAGAAGGTGGGTTGTGCCTGTCCCTCCCACCCTGCTGAGCACCCTCCGCTCCACCGATAATCATACCTAGCAATTACACCGAGCTTTCCCTGCTCTCTGCAGATGTTAATTAAGCTCTTTTCCCCGCAATGGAGACAAAGAGGGGAAAACCGCGGGGAAACTCCCAGCTTGGGTTGGGCTTTTTTTTTTCTTTTGCACAACTGTGCCACAGGGCCTCCCAGTTCCCGGCCAGCACCGCAGGAGCCGCACGCCGGTAACGGCAGGAAGGGTGGCCCTGACAGCAATGGTTGTTCTGGGTTCTGTTCCCACCTGGCAAAATTAATGTGATTTTCCCTAATTTCTGGGTTACTGCTGGATCCTGGTGTGGCTATGCATTCCTGCAGCCGGTAACCAAGGCTGGCTCTGCCCTGCGGCACCTTCCCAGGTGCCACTAGCTGTGCAGGGGTGACATCCCAAGGCTGGGAGCTGGGAAAGTGTCCCATGGACATTGCAACAGGCTCACACCTAACATCATTCCAAGGGGCTGGGGTGGCTTTACAAGGGGACCTGGAGCACCCCGGGTTTAGATGGATTGATGGATGGGGAGGGCATCCTACCTACGCCTTTGTGGGCAGGATGATGAACAGGACACCCTGGAGAGGACAGTGACATACAGGACACTGCCAACACCTCGGGAGGTAGGATGATGAGCAGGACACCCTGGAGGAAGGGATAACGGGCAGGGCATCTTGTCGGGCAGAACGACAAGCAGGTCATCCTGTCTGCATCTTGGAGAACGGGGTAAGGGAAAGGTGACCTGCCTATAACCTGGAGGGCAGGACAACAGAGAGGACACCCCGGAGGGGAAGATGACAGGCAGGACACTCAGCGCCCACACCCTGGAGAGCAGGACGACAGGTAGGACAGGCTGCCTGCACCGCGGAGGGTGCGACGGAAGCCAAACACCCCGGAGGTGCGGATGGCAGCTCGGCACCCTGCCCGCATCCCGCAGGGGCAGAGCAGAGCAGCCCTTCCCGCACCGGGGTCCGGCCGCACCTGCCCAGGACAGCCCGGTCCGGGGGGCGCTGCCCTGTCCCGCCCTCCCGAGGCGGCGCCCCCGCCCGTCCTCCCGGTGCCGGTCCCGGAGCCAGGCGAGGCCGGAGCGGCCCGGTGGCGNTCCCCTCCCTGCCGGGCCCGGCCTGGGGGGAGCCCCGGCCGCCTGGCGGGGATGGGGCTGACAGGGGTGACAGGCCCGGGCGGCGCTGCCCGCGGGGTGACAGCGGGGAGGGGCGGTGAGGGGACGCGGGTGGCACGGCCGGGCCGGGAGGTGACAGGGCAGAGGTCCCCGTGCCCGGGAGATGACAGCGGCACCGGGCAGGGCAGAGCTCCCCGCGCCCAGGAGGTGACAGCGGCACCGGGCAGAGCTCCCCGCACCCGCTGCCCCCCGGGACAGGGGACACCCCAGTCCCCGCGGCACGGTGAGGGGTCATTGTCTGCCAGGCTTGTGCGGGTGCTGTTCCCTTCATGTCAGTGCCCGGGGACAGACAGGGGAGGGACGGTTTAACGCGCCTCGAACAGAAACTTTACACCCTCAAAAGCCTCGTCTGCGCCTGGTCAGAGCCATGTGCAGCAGGAGCGGTGGGTGTGTGCCTCGGGTGAGGTTCTCCCTCCTGGAGAGCCTCGATGGCTTTCACTGGGTGATAGCAGCGGGATGCGCCGTGTCCCTCCGGAGCTGCCCGGCCACCAGCCGTGCTCAGGGAGGCAGCGCTCGCAGGGCTTTGCCCGCCACGTGCTTCCCTCCCGGGGAAAGCTCCAGCGAGGACGATACTTCGGAGAAAGCCTGTCCCTCCGCTTCCTTGTCTTTATTCCCTGGAAGTTTTTCCCAGCACCTCCAGTTCTGCCAGGAGTTCATGGGAGGGAGCACAGCTCCTCCAGCAGTGACAAGGATGGCATTGCCCTTTGGCATCCATCATCTGTGCTGGTCTCATTGCATCTCTGCTGGCACACGGCTTGTGCTGGGACAGGCAGCTCCCTTGGCTTTTGGCATTCTGTACCTCTGGAGCTGTTGGTAAATTATTGATGATAGGTGGAGCAGATTGACAGATGACCAGGCAGTTGTCGTGCAGCGAAGTCATCCATAGCGATGGGACTGAGATGGGAATCTCAGCAGGAGAACTTGGGGTCAAGATCTGCAGGTGACTTTCCCCTGGTAACTGTAAGGACATTGTGAAAGGGTCGCAGCCATCCCTGCCTATGTACATGCTCCTTCAGGCCTGATCCAAATTAATGGACAGGCATTTCTACATGGAATTATTCCCCCTTTCCCATTCTATGCTGTGCAGGGCTGCCAGTGGCTTGGGAACAGTGCCTTTCGTTCCCAAATGTCACTTCCCCCATCCCACATCCATGGGTTTCCTCCTTACCCTTGCTCCCAGCAGTGCCAGCTTGGCCTTCACTCATCATGTTTTGATGATGCGGTCACAGGAGCTTTTTTTTCTCCTGGAGCTGAACTGGGATGTTTCCAAAATGTTGCCACAAAGTTCTGAAAAGTTACCTAGAAAGAGCTGGAGACCTCATGAGATGCTACCAAGCCTGACCTTCGCACAGCGCATCCCCCTCCAGCTCATGGCCAGAACTTGTGGATACCTTCTATTCCCATTAGGAGTTGCAAAAGAGTTTTCAGCAAAATCTTGAGGCAAGTGTGGAAGAGCACAGACTGTTGCCTGTTTTCAGTGTGTGTTACTCAGAAATGTGTGAGAAGTTTGAACATTACCGAAAAATCCCACAATGGGCTGATTTTTGCTCTGTGTTTTCAGGACAATTCCTCTGTGATCCCTGGGGTCGTATCAGTGGCCAGGGAGCAGATTTTGGCTCTTGCTGACTGGTTTGTGAGATTTTTATTTTTCATTTGGTTAAAAAATAAGGGGGGAAATGCAAAGGAGTATTTTGTGTGGAAAAACAGAAGATTCAGAACCTCTTAAGCTGGGCAGAGAGGATTCCTTTGAGGGGACAGATGTGTTAATGGGGGATGAGAGGTGTCCAGCTGCTGGAGCAAGGCTGAGCTGGGCACTTTGGATGTTTTGGGAAAAGAGATTTGGGGTGATGCTCAGTGATACGCAGTGTCATGAGGTGCAGAGGTGAGCACCAGAGATGTCAGCAGGGTCTGCCCTGGCTGTCACCCTTTGAGTGTCACCTCGAGCTGTGCAGCGAGGCAGGCAAAGAGGTTCTGTGTTCCATCCCTTGTTGTGTTTTGGCACTAGCCCAGGCTGGATAAAGGTGTCAGTTGTGTGGGTTTCCCCTTGGTTTTCACCCCATTGTAAGCGCAGAAATCTTGTCTTCAGCTTTCACTTCACTGGTTTTTCATGAGTCTTTTTTTCCCCTTTTGTCTTTGAGCAGCTTGAGTGAGGATTGCTCAGAGGTGCCAGGAGGCAGCATGGGAAGGAAGGGGACTGGGGACAGTGCCCACACTGGTGGGAGTGGAGCAGCAATTTGGGAAGGGATCACAGGGACCCTTCTCTGTGCCTGCTCCAAGAAGGAGTTGCTGTCAGGCAGGCTACAAACTCCTACCCAGCTCTCCCACCAAAAGAGCCCAAATTAGTTGAATCAGCGGTCCCCATGTTCAGCACCAAATGCCACAGAACCAGTTTCCAAGGCTGGAATTTCTCACTTGATCTGATTAACCTTTGTGTCCATGCAAACAACCACATATGTGTCACCAGCCGAGCACATGCTGGAAGCTTTTGCCAGTTCTCAGAGCATGTGGGCTGCATCCCACATGGAAAGTCCCTGATCCTACACGGGAAGTCCTTGGGGACACCTCAGAAAGAACTGCTGGACCCTCATGTCCCACATGTTGATGGTGTGGCTGGCAATCTGGCCACACAGGAGATGCTTCTCCATCCCTCTGGGCATGAGGACAGACAGGATGAGTGTGGATGCTTTGGGAATCAGCTCCTTTGAGTTAAATGATGCTAAACGTGTGGGAGGAATTGCGTGTGATGAATCAAATCCGTGTTTTAAAAAACCCATGGGTGAGCATCAGCATCCCGTCCCAGCCAAGGTCTCAAGGTCATGGTGGTCCAAGGAATCTATTCCCAAGGGCCTGATGCTCTCATTTTGGAGGCATGGAGGACTTCTTTTCCCCAAATCCATATATGGCATCTCCCATAGAAGCCCCCATCCTCAGATGTGCTTGTGCTGTCAGGAGGGGAAGAAGGAACTTGAAGCTGGGGGCAGAGCTAGTCATGCCATGGGCTTCCTCTTGGCACTGCTGAATGGAGGGGTGTCCTACTGCCCACTTCCATCAGGAGTGAGAGTGGGCCTTGTGCGATAATTCCTGACGTTCATTATTTATAGAGAAGCCAAATTGAATTATTAATACAGAAAATTCAGATAACATTAACAATTCTCAGTTTATAACAGTTTCCCATTAATAAGGAAAATTGGAAATTTATCATTACATCTGTTCATTAAAACTCACTATTTTTTTTTTTTGCTTTTGGTGTCTTAAATGAAAGCGGAGAAATAAACGAAGAGGAAAAACCATTTATTCACTACTTCTCTGGGCAAAGTCAGCCCATAATTTTTAATAACGTCTTTGCCATTGTATGTGAAGGGGAAGCCAGGCTGTAATGAAAGCAGCTTTCCAGCCATGTCTGTGGCGTTCCTCAGCTGTAGAACAAATACTCGGAAGCACGTCCCGTTTCTTCTCTTTGTGAGAATCTTGAAGCTGCGCGATGGTTTTCTCATTTCCCTCCCTCCTTCCCCAGCAGCTCTCCTTGCTTTCACCATGTGTTGCTCCCAGCTCCGAGGAGTGAATTTTAACGCCTCCCCTGCTTCTTTCAGAGATGGCGGATTCTTATACCTGTAAAGGTGGAAGGAAAACTGCAGGCTCTAACAAACCCACTGCTAGCAAAGAAAGCAGGACAGAGACAAGGATAAACCCACCAGCAGAGCTGCCCAAGCTGGGTAAGGAACTGATTTGTCCTTTCAGTGGAGGTGGGTGGGGCGGAGGGGATGAGCCCAGTGGCAGGAGTTGGGGGATGGCTGCCAAAACAAGTGGCCTGGGTCTCGATGTGTCTCTGCTCCTCACAGACTCAGCAGTGAGGGCTGTGCTGGCCAAGAAGCCCCAGCCCTGGGAGCTGCGGAGAGCTGATCCCTGGGAGCAGGAGGGGAGGGGTGGAGATGGTCTCTCCCTTCAGAGGCGTGTGTCTGGCTTAACGAGATGGGTGTCTCGCTGCCTATTTATCTGTTGGTAGCTAAGTGTTACATCAAAGGATGGAAAGGCTTAAATGAGTTCAGGCCATCTGCTGCCTCCCGTGTCGCGGCCCCCGGGGTGGAGGCTTGCGAGCATACGAGCCCCTGGGGACCCTCACACTAAGGGCTGTCACGCTGATGGATGGCTGATTTCTCTATCCAGGAATCTCCAGGCCCGAGGAGATTTTTCCTTCTCTCTGTTTATGCTGGGCAGATCCCCTGTGTAAGAGAGGCTCCCACTGCCTTTACCTTGCTAAGGGCAGCTCTGGATGTTGAGGGCTGCCTGCATCCCAGGAGAGGGTTGGACCCCACTGATGTAGCTCAGACAGGGCTTCCAAAATCAGTGGCTTTGTGGGGAAGTGCGTGTGCCCTAAATGTTTCCCAGATGCCCCTGTTACCTTGAGGGGATTGAAGCCATAATTGCTAACAGAGGAGGATAACTTACTGCCAAAAGGAATGAACTCCAGCTGTCCACAATATGAACACGCCTGTGTTCAGGAGATCGTTTTTCCCTGTGCCACATCTTATCAGCACCTCATTTCCAGGGGGGCTGGCATTGTCTTCCAGAGGGGCATCTCCATCCTTGCTAGGACAGAGAATGGCCAGCCTAGAGCTGAGGGCACCAGGCAGGCAGCAGGAAGCTGAGGCTGGGCAGCAGAATTACTGGGACAGTGGTTCCTCCAGCACGGCTGGTGATGTGTGCTGTGTCTGTTTGCAGGAAATGCAACCAGTGACAAAACTGAAGGCAGGAAGAAAGGAAGACCCAAGGCTGAGAACCAGGCGCTAAAAGACATCCCTGTAAGACCCGACATGCTCCAGTCCCTGCTTTGCTCCGTCTGACATGCCCTGCACTGTGCACTCCAGCCAGCCCCATTCCAGGATTAAACCTCCCTTCCCTGTGGTTTAATCTTCAGAGCAGCCTTGTCTTGGGCTGAGCAAGATCTTGGTCCCTCAACCTCTACGTGCGGGCATCCAGCATCTTCCAAAACCCTGGTTAAGATGCTGTACCCCTTTCCAGCCTCGCTTTCCTAGGGCCATGTCCAGATGACTGGATCCTGTCACAGCCGTGTCAGGCTTGGCTAATGAGCCAGCAGCAATGGCAAGGGGGTGATTTATTCCCTGCAGAGTTGTGCAGTTTAATTCCTTCCTGGTGGCATGGACAACACATGGAGCCATTTGTCATGAGAGCAGGGGCATAGGGTGATTTATGGACTAGATGAAATGTGGGGTGATTAAATCAGCCGGGTGACTTCGGGCCTGATTTATTCCCCAGCCTGGTAGGGAGTGTGTGTGTGTGTTCTGGGAGGCACAGCAAGGTAAAGCCTCAGCAGGAATCATTAGCCTATGGAGCCTGCAGCATCTGTCCCAGCAGCTCTCGCTGGAGTGACCACTGCTACACTGAAACACACCCCTGGGGTCCACTTCATGGCTATGTGGTGGAAGGGATGGACTGGAATGATCAGAGGTCCCATGTGCCCTCCCAGCTCTCTTGGGATGCATCAGCACACACCCAGGCACAGGGTGCTCTTCACTCAGCTATCTCGTTTCTCCTGTTCCCAGCTCCCCCTGATGAACCAGTGGAAGGACGAATTCAAAGCCCACTCTAGGGTGAAATGTCCCAATTCAGGCTGCTGGCTGGAGTTCCCCAGCATTTATGGCTTGAAGTACCACTATCAGCGCTGCCAAGGGGTAAGGAGACTGGAGAACTGTCTGTCCTTTTCAGTGGCTGGCTCTTCCATTACCATCTGCAGGGTAATGTTGCTCTCAGGCTTTAAACATCAGGAAAAACATGAGGTGAAAATGGGAAAATGGGGAGGGCAGAGATGGGCCAGGAGCAGTTTGTGAGGTGTGTGTGTGAGAGAGGGACTGGGGTCTCTGCAGCTCAGTGTGCGGTCTGGCCCAGGGGGATCATGGACTTATGGTAACTGTTTGGAAGGGCAGAAGAGTATTACACGTGATTTATGTTCATGCCTGTGTCAGAAAAAGCCTCTTTTGTGATCTAACATCTGTGCTTACCTGCCTCTCCCCGCTCCATGCAGGGTGCGATCTCGGAGAAGCTGACATACTCATGCTCATACTGTGAAGCTGCCTTCACCTCCAAAACCCAGCTGGAAAAGCATCGACTCTGGAATCACTTGGACCGGCCAGTGCCAACCAGCAAAGCAGAAAACAAAGTGCCCAAGGCCATTGGGAAGAGCAGTGGAAAGAAAAGGTACCAGGCTCTGGCTGGGCTGCATGGTAGTGGCATAGGGATGGCTGGGAGAAGGGGAACATGCCTTCTTCCATTCCTACAATCTGGGCTGGCGAGGGGGGAGAGGTGTCAGGACACTTGTCTAACAACCCCTCTTTAAACAAGCCCTCTGTGCTTTGCCCTAGACCTGCTGAGAGTTCAGCTTGCCCCACCATCCATCCCAAACAGGCAAAGATGGAAAAAGCCGTGGCCCAGGAGCATGCGGAGAATGGCGAGTGCCTGGCAGAGAGCCGGGAGAGCAAGGAGTTCCAGATTGCAGCAGCTGAGGCCATGGCAGCTGCCACCCCCACGGCCAAGTCCTCCAGTGGCAAGGACACCGGGCAGCAGCGGGGCAGCCAGGCCTCACTGCAGGAGGAAGACCCTGAGAGGATGAAGCACAGTAAGATTAGAGCCCAGGGCGACACTGGTTCAGGAGCCCAGAGAGAGCTGTCCCATGGCTGCAGCCAACACTGCTGCAAGTGTCTTTCTGAATCCAAGGATAGCCAAGCCTTGTTTCCAGACTTTAACAACATGCCCTGCTCTCCAGTTTCTTGCAGCTTCACTGGGAGTCCAAACTCTGTTGTAGCTGTGGTAGAAATATTTCTAAAGGACCTGTGTGATGATTGAATTTGATGATCTTAGAGATGTTTTCCAACCTTAATAATCCCATGATAGGATTGGAAATGGGTTGAATTCCTGGCATCACAGCAAGCTGCCATGTCAGCCTGTCTGTCCTCACTGAGTGTGTCAGGTGAAACCAGGATGGTTCCAGCAAACCCATTTTCCTGAAGGATTGGGACAGGGTGAGGAGCCTCTATCTGTCCATGGCCACTGCAGAGTTGGTGTAGGGCAGTGTTTGTCTCCATCATGGTTTGGGGTTCCACTGCTTGCAGCACCAAAGCAAACTACCACAGCCACATGTGGGAACTGCTTAGCTTTTGCACTGGACAGAGCCACCACCTTCACTCATTGAATTAATCCTGAATAGCAGATTTTTCCTGGTTTTGTGGGAGTGGGCAGCAGCAGTCTGTTGGTATTTAGTGGGTGGGTGCTTCATCTGACAGCGTTTGACCCACTCCTGACATAGATTGTGTGCCCACCCCATGCCCCAGGACTGATTAATCCCCCTGGCAGTACAGTTATTTGACCAAATTTCTTTCTCTGTTTCTCTCTTTTGAGTCAGGAAGGAAACAGAAAACTCCTAAGAAGTTTACGGGGGAGCAGCCGTCCATCTCGGGGACATTTGGACTGAAAGGTAATACAGGACAACTCTGGTCAGCTGTAGGGTTGTACCTTCCCCCTTTTGGGAAGGGGCATTGCAGGGAAGCCCCTTCCCCAAGATCCCTCTCTCCAGTGGAGCCAGACAAAGCCCGAGGATCTCACACTGGAGGAGCTGGCACCTTTTACCATGAGAGTGTCATAAAGGGAGTGAAAAGCAGCAGCAGAGCTGGGACTGATAACAACCCTGTCTGCTCTGTTCTGGAGCCTGGCACTGGGAAATGAGAGAAGAGAGAAAAGGATCTGGGTATGTTCATCTGTAACACAAGAGTAACAATCTGCTGACACCAGCAAGATATGAGAAACATCATCTCATCACCATCCCACCATCCCAGGGTGTTGCAGCATTTCCAGCGGTGTCAGGAAGGAATTCTGCTGCGTAGAAAGGCTGCTGGTGACGCACCCATCCCTCAGACTCCCATCTCCAGGGCTGGTCGCCCACATCCAGGAAAATGAATCCAAGGGAGAGATGTGTTGCTGGGATGTTTGCTGAGAGGAGGCCCAGTAATTGGCTGCTGCAGCCTGCCAAAGCAAGAGCAAGTGGGACTTTGGTCATGCTCCATAAATACACCAAACTGGCTGGGAAGGAGGAGGAAATCCTGGAGCATCCCTGGAATGGGAGCAACTGGATTCAGGCTGACTACGAGAGAAATAGAAAGCGGATTTCCAGGCACTGCAGGAGGCAGCACCTTCCAGTATGAGGCACTTGGGGGAGAGGCACTAATGGCTTTGAAGGAACTGAACACTGATGAGCAGGCTGGATGTGGTCTCTGTGATTTCCTTTGGTCTGGCTCCTGGGAAGTCTGGGCTTGTTTGCCTTATCTTCCCCACAGAGGCACTGCTGGGGACTGAAGCGCCTGCTGTGGGTTCCTGGAGAACAAGGTGTCCCCATGGCCCAGTGCCTCAGATGGAAAGTGAAGATGGGGCAGTGTTTGCCTATATTCCCCAAGTTCCATGTGGCAGTCACTTCTCAAAGATGAGGGTGCCCCAGCACGTCATGGGGTGCTGTCTCCATCCAGACCCTGGATTTGCAAGTCACGACCCCCAGGTTTAGGGGGATTTGGACCCTCGTGGTCCACAGGTGTGGATCTGACCCTGCCACTTACCTCATTGCCTCCAGCACCTTCTGTGGAAATGCAGGCACAGGGCTGAACTGCACATGGATTTGAGGATCCAGGGGAGTTAAATAGCATTTCCAGTGCAGGAACATCCCTTTTACACACTGAATTTGTTGCTCCAATTCTCCCTTTCAGTTTCTTGCAAAACACCCTATTCCCTTCTCTCCAGCCTGTCTACCTGGCTGGAGGAGAGTGATCCTACCTCACTTTGCCATGGAATTTCCATAGTTCATAAACTTGTGTTGGGGGAAATGATGCTGTTTTTAAAACACCACAAGCTGTTAGAATATTGCTTGTCATAATTATGGACCTGAGCCTACATGTGCAGCCTTGGCAGACATGCAGCCAGCTCAGTGTCCCTGGCTTAGAGGGAGAGATTTTTACCTGTTAAATGTGAGCTGCTCTGAAGGCATTAAAGCAAGTAGTGAATAAAAATCCTCTTTCTTAACAGGTCTTGTCAAGGCAGAGGACAAAGCAAAAGCCCACCGAGCCAAGAAGCTGGAGGGAAATGCCAACATGGAGGAGCTGAAAAAGAAACCTCCAGGAGTTGGTGTGAAGAAGGAAACATCTGTGCATCCACCAGCAGGTGAGGCTGGTGGGGGCAAAGCAAAGGCAGCAGCTCTGTGTGCAGTGTAGTTGCTTTTCTGTGCACTGCCCCAAGCCTGCATGGTCCCTACCTTCATGCCTCCATCACCACCTTCACCTGCAGCTCGTGGTTCCCACACCCCTCTTGGCCCAGCGGGTTGTTTGCAGGGTGAGTTTTCTGGCAGGTTTGTCTGGAGAAGCAGCACAAAGTCAGAGGTGGGAGCACACAACTCCTGCCCTTTTGAGATATAACACAGATGTGGGAACAGCCACTGCTGCTAAAATGTTGGTGCCATCACAGTTGACATCCTGAGGGGCATCTTACCTTCAGTTCACTGCCAGGTCAACATGATGAAAGTGCTGGGAGTTGAGAGCCAAGTTCCACCTGGCTTCACTGTGAGTCAGCATGTGACCCATGTGATGATGGCACTTTTCTAACATCATTCCCATGAATGACACCAGTGCTTAACTCTGGGCATAATTACACCTTCCCTGAGCCTCGAGGTGCAGCCTATACCCAGAACAGGTTGCTTGCTTTCCCTGAGAGCTCTGACAGCAGGAGGAACGCAGGATGTGCAAGATAAACACAGCTGCAGTGCCTTGCACTGCTTTCAAATTCAAATAAACGATTCTCTGATCTCACAGCCATGCAAGAGCATCCAAATAAACAGACTTGGCGGATTTTATTCAGCCCAGGCTTCCCTTGCTGGAAGGCCAGCACTGCTCTGCTGAGAACACGGCGTGAACTCTAGGCCTGGGAGCTGCTTTTGGCCCCACATATCTCTTATTTTGGGTTTTTTAAAGGCCAGTCACAGCCATTTAAATAAACAGATGCCTGGAAGCCAGCAGTCCCCCAGCTTCCTCTGTGTCTGCTGGGAAGAGGATTGCCAGAGAAGCTTTCCAGGCACACGTCCGGATGGAGCTGAGACTCTCACCTTTGTTTCACTCCCGCTAATTGTTTCTTTTGGCTGGGGGAAGTTATTCCAAGCAGGGCAAGATCAGGTGGCTGGGGGCATCATCATCTTTTTATAACTCCCAGTGTGCAGGATACCAGAGTGGTTGGAAAGATGTGGGTGTTTCCCCAGGTCACCAGGTCTGGTAACTCCACAAAAAATGACCCAGTGACCCAGTTTACTTGGGCAGCTGCAGGAGATGGAGCAGGAAGAGCTACATGGTTCATGTCCAGTTTTGGCTTTGCCTGGGAGAGTGTATCTCTTTTTTTAACATTAGGAACTTTCCCACTTCACTGCTTTTCAACTTATCAAATCAAGCAGCCGAGGCAGGTTGGATGTAACACCTCTCTCCTCTCCCTCAGCAGCAAACCCCGAGGACCAGTGGCAGCGGGAGATCAGCGAGAAGGGGGAAGTTTCCTGTCCAACCTGCAGTATTATAACCAGGAAAACTATTGTGGGACTCAAAAAGCACATGGATGTCTGCCAGAAAGTAAGGCCTTGCTTTATTCAGTCAAACACATGGATTTTGGAGGGGAATGGATGTGTACATATGCCTCTCATAAATGTGCAGTGGTGCTCCTAAAACCTTTCTGGACTGTGGTTGATAGAACACTTGTTGGTCATCTTCAGCTTGCTGGCTGACTTGCATTGACCCAGAGGGATTTGGACAATAATTCTCAGCAATTCTGAGTCCCTTTGTGATCTGGGCCCCTTGCTCCTGTGTCTCAACAGAGTCAGGTATTTTTAGTAGCTAAACAAAGAGTTTTAAGGCAGGAGAGATTGTTGGGGCTGTCTCTAATCTAGCGTCCTCTGGAGCCCTGGCTGTGAGGTTTCACTGTGTGCTGTGTCTGGTATCAGACCAGATAAACTGGTTGCATGAGAGCATGTCTCAGAGAGACTCTGAGCCTGGATGTGCTCAGGTAGGCTGTCAGCATGCAGGAGATCAGTAATGGTGCAGTGAAAAATTGTCTCTGTGCCACACCACCATCCATCAGAGCACAGGATTACGTCTTCATCCGTCACCTGGCGGAGCTGTCGCCACAGAAAGCCAACGTGGGATCCATGCCTCCTGCTTTGAAAATATGTGGCTGGGCTTTGATTCCACATTCATTTTCTGTAAATGCTTCCCCAGCCATTGCCTTGCTGTTTATACAGCAGTGAGAGGCTGCTGTCCCTCCCAAATGCCATACTACAGCAACACTGGGCAGAATCCTGCTGCCTCCAATATCCTCCTGGCCTCAGTGGAGTGGGAATCCTGGCCATCATTGGTCATATTTCCTCCACTTTGGAACATCTCCCAAGCCAGGCTGGCTCTGTGCAGGCTGCACAGCCAGATGACCTGCTGAGCAGGGCTCTGCTGGAGCAGCCAGTGGTGTCTTCCCTGCTGGAAATATACCAGCCTTATATTAAGCCAAAGATTTGGGGCTCCAGCCCTTGGAGTGGGTGTTCTGTCACAGTTCCTGAGAGGGACAGTCCTTGCCAGAGATGACTGTGGTGCTCTGGGAGTTGAGATGCTTCATGGAAACCCAGGCTGGCAAGTCCCTAAGCTTCAAGTGTGTGACCAGAGGTCCAGCTCTCATCATTCCATCTCTAAGATGTACCTGTGGCACAACCTTAGTGAGACCCTGCTGCTACAGCCACCCTATCAGAAGCCACCCTGGAGTTGAGGCACCCCCTCTTTAATAAATGATATAGTCCTTAGCTGGACAATGGGAAAAGGATGTGAAAGCTCCCAAAGCTCTTACTTAAAAAATGGAAATAGGTTTCTCTGTTCCATGCTTGTCACTAAGCAGTCTGCACCTGTTTCCTTTAGTTTTGGAATGGAAATAAGAGATGGAAAGGGTTGCAACATGCTTAGGCCTGAAGGAGGCAAGGGCAGTTATATACTCCTGGTATCCCAGTGGGAGGGCTTGTTGGAATGTGGACATGGTATGTTTTGAAGTGTTGACCAGACGAGTAAATCCCAAATTAGCTGCTAGTAGCATCTAATGAGTCAAGGAGCTGTTAGCACCCACCTCGTTAGGATCAAGTGCTTGGGTCTGTGACAAGATTAACTGATCTTAAGGGATCACAGGTACCATGAGTCACTCCTAACTGACTGCAGTGAGTCTATTCTTCCTTTTCCTGGAGTTCCATAATGAGGAGAGATTTGCAGATCCATCTTCATTGCCTCTCCAGCTTTTAGTTCAGTCTTGCTTGACCTTCACCACTCTCCCTTCAATCATCTGGCAGGAGAAGCAGGAATGACCACGGCTGGCCAGGCACTAGCTCCCTGTCAAGATACTCTGTCTCTTGGTGCCCAGAGCATGAACCTCCTAAGTCAATAAATTCTGGTTCCTTCCCCAGCAAAAGTCAAGATCTGTTCACCCTCTGTGCAAGTGCCCCTGGTACCTCGGGGTGTGCAGTTAATGCATCTCCCCACGCGCTCAGGAGGCTAATTTGGGTCAAACAGCAGGGCAGTGAGAGGCAGAAAATATCCTCTGTGATTGTGTCCTTAATTTCACAAAGCCCAGGCACCCAGAAATTGCCCTGTACACCAGCATCTGTCTTACTTAACAGGACTGCAGAGCACAGTCCACTGGCATTGGTAGATCAAAGCTTCTTCTCTCTCTAATCCTTTAACAGGAAGAGTAAGACACCAGATCCAGATGTTTTTGGCCAGTGAAGCTTTAAATCTAAATCCAAAATGGACTGTTTTCCAAAAATTTGGGCATGTGGGTTTGATAACAGCATCCAGGACATCAGAGAGAAAGCTCTGAGCTGCAGGCAGGGCCTGGGATGGGAAACGGGGACACTGTGTTGCCTGCTGGGTCCCACTGCTGGATACTGCTGCAGCAACAGCCACAGCCAGGGTTATTGACCAGCAGCAGCAGCATCCCTTGGAAGGATGTGGCCTGTCTGGTGACTTGCCTTTAATTCCTTCAGCTGCAGGATGCCTTGAAGTGTCAGCACTGCAAAAAGCAGTTCAAGTCCAAAGCTGGGCTGAATTACCACACCATGGCTGAACACGTCAGCAAGGTAAGGGAGCTGGGCTGTGCTCGTCCTGTGCCTCCTTTCTCCATGCAGGTCATGAAGCCATCCATCGAAAGTGCTCTTTCCATGATCTTTGTGAAGGAGGGATCCACCTTTGGAGCATTTCACACACTGCTTAGCCTGGATAATGGCCTTCCCCCTTCCTGCCAAGGAAACCATTTCCTTCTCAGGTAGTGAGTTAGATCTACTTATCAGTTGATCCTGATAAGTAGAGCAGAGGACTGAAAGAATAAAACAGGGTTTCAGATCCCAACAATGGAAGAAGATCCGGTGAGTATGGTGAGGTGGATTTTGAGTGGCAAAGCTCTGCCTCCAAAACTGCCTGCAAATCCGGGACTGATGGGTTCTGCCTTGCACCAATCTTTAGCTCTCCACTGTGCATGGGAGAAGCAGCCACAAAATTTATCATTAATCAATTTTGCAGGCATTAGTTTAGATGCAGTTTTAAAAGTCTGGTTTTGTACATCTCTGAGATACCAGGGCAAGGCATAACTACATTTCTACATGTCCCGTGCTTACCAGTTGTGACTTGTCTTTTACCTGTGCCTTAATCTCCTGCTCTTCAGTCTTGCTGGTGAATCCTCTGTGCAGGAACTGCTCCTGGATTTCTCAGCTGGCCCTTTGGGTATAATCACAAGAAAAGCATGAGCAGATCCAGTGCATAACAGCGAAGTAGTGGGAGATCCAGCTCTCCTAGTGAGAGGTTCCCTCCAGCCCAGGGCAGCTCCCTGCAGGGCAGGGCTTTACCATCCACTCCTGGCACAGAGGACATGAGTAAATGGTTGACTCTGTCGCTTCTGTTACTTCCTTGTTTCCAGCCTGTTCCTGTGGAAACCGCTGGACTTGGTGAACAGGAAGAGCGGGAAAGGCTGAGGAAAGTGCTAAAGCAGATGGGAAAACTGAAATGCCCCAATGAGGTACGAGAACAATTCTTGTTTCTCGTTCTGTGAAAAGGTGGAAGGAGTGAGTCCCATGCAGAAGGGGGGATGTACTCTCCGGGCATCCCTTGGCATGTGCTTGACGTTTCCACCTTAGCTCAGCCATCCCAATCCCTGTCCCACTGGCTCTTGTGTACTCCAGCAACAGGACAGCCCAACAGGAGGGTGGGCACAGGGCAGACTGAGGAGCGCTGCAGGGCAGGTTCTGCCTCCTGAACTCAGGAAGGGGCACAGCCTGTCCTGGGCACAGCGTAAAACCAAACCAAACCACACCAAAAGCAGAGCCGAGCGGGTTGCAGACAAGTCACGAACAGGTAAGGGAGGCGTGTGGCAGAGGTTTGTCCTGCGGGTGCTTCGCTCTCCCTGCCGGCAGCGTCTCCCAAGTGCCTTCCCCTCCTGCTGCCTGCTGCTGTGTGTCTGTCCAGACAGCTCTGTCTGTATGTTGGGGCGGGGAGTGCCAGGGGAAGGGACAGCTCCTCCCATCCCTCCAGGACGCTGTCTGTCGTGCCTGTTCCTGGCTCTTTGGGAATTGTCAAATTCTCCAACACTTGGACAGGATGGATTGGCAGAGCTGCTCTTCGGAGTGGGCTCCTCAGGAATGTTCCTCCCTGGAGAAACAGCACCCCAACCTTTTCAACGTGGCCATGTGAAGCCCCAGCCCTCCTTAACCCTCCCCTTCTCCCCATCTCCATAGGGTTGTGTGGCCAACTTCTCCAGCCTGATGGGCTACCAGTACCACCAGAAGCGGTGTGGCAAGCAGCTTGCTGAGGCCGACAAGCCCGTGTTCAGCTGCCCACACTGTGGCAAGAAGTACAAATCCAAGGCTGGCCACGACTACCATGTGCGGTCAGAACACACGGCCTCGGTGAGCCCCTCGGACGCCTCCGCAGCCCGAGGAGCAGGGCCATCCCCCCCCGGGGGGGACTGCAGAGCTGCAGAGCCCACGGGCAGGACAGAGCCGGGCAAGGCCGGGCCGGGCAAGGCAGGTGCAGACGTCGGGCCAGTGTTGTTTTCTCCCTCAAATCACCATGCACGTGTGTTGTACCATGCAGTGTCGGGGGGGAGCAGGGTACACCCTCCTCCAACCCCTCAAAAAACGCTGTTGGTGGGAGTGGTCAGCAGCATTCCCTTTCCCCAGTGCCCACAGGGCTGTGCTCCAGCCCACTGTGCATCCGTGCTCTGCAGGGAAAAAAAAACAGACCTCAGGCTGCTCCCTCACAAGCGCCAGCTGCTTGCCAGTGCTGGGGTGGCAGGATCTGTCCCTGGGGAGCATCCCTTTCTGTTCTGTTGATCTCTGCTGACAGTGTATCCAACACTAATCACTCCCTAACTCTAATAACTGGAGACATTTTTACACGTGGGAGCACGGAGGGACACAGTCTATGGCTGCTGCTGGGCTGGGGCAGGCAGGTGCTCCCCTTGCTCCCATGCTCCAGTGCAGAGGCACAAAGCAAGTCTGGAAACACGCAGCCCAAATCCCAGCATCCCCATCCCAGGGCCGGAGAGCTCACTTGTTCTCTTGTCATGCCCTTCCTGACTCTGTCTCTCTTGCAGCCTCCAGAGGAGCCAGAGGTGAAGCCAGAGCCTGGTCCCATAGAGGATTTTGAGCGGACCCCGAGCGGCCGCATCCGTCGGACGTCAGCCCAAGTCGCCGTCTTCCACCTCCAGGAGATTGCAGAGGATGAGCTGGCCAGGGACTGGACCAAGCGGAGGATGAAGGATGACCTGGTGCCTGAAACGAAGCGGGTGAGCAGCCTCCAGTTCTCCTTTTGGTTTTTGCACTAGCTGCACACAGAGATCCCAGGATTCCAGCCTGGCTCCAGATGTACATGGAGATTCAAGGATTCCAGCCTGGCTCCAGCTGGTTGAGGGCTCACATGTCTCACTTGCTGTGCCTTAAATTAATTAGCTGTGATGGCAGATTTATTGCTGAAGAGCCCACCCAGCACAGGCTGAGCTGCTGTGGTTTGGAGGCTCCCAGCAGCAGGCAGCTGTGCCCTTTGGAGGAAGAGGTGGTACACTGGGAAGAGATCAAGGTCTGGCCCTGAGAGTGTTGGGGCAGGAGGTCGTTTCTGGTCCATGCTGAGCAGGGAAGTAGAGGCTGGCAGCCAAGAGGAGCACGTGAAGAGAGCAGATCAGAGAGCAGATCAAGTCTGAAACCATGTCTCTTGCACTGTCAGAGAGCAAAGATGCCCCAGGCAGAATTCCCTCCCTTCCACGTCTCTTCCTTAACTTCTGGGAGATGCTTTCCTGGGGGTAAAAGGCGTGCAGCATCCCAGAGCAGCACTGCTGAGAGCAGAGGAAGGCAAAGAGTGGAGACAGGACTAAACCCTGCAAGCTCCAGCAGCAGTGCACTCATGGTCCAGAGCTGTGGGGTTTGCACAGGGCTCCAGAAGGCTTTAGCTTTTTGTAGGCATTGGAGTGAGTACACGTTAAACCAAACCTCCCTTCTGGCTGTGGGAGGAGGTGATTATTCCTGGGAGTGTACTAAAGCTGAAATTCCCTCCAGGTATGGTCCTTTTGGACTGTAAAAGGAAGTAAATCATAAACCTTTTCACTGTAAAGGGGAAAAAAGAGAGGGTATAGGAATTCTTTTTGTTTGCCAGGACTCAAGTAGAGCTCTCCTGCAAGTCTCTGCATGAGGTGCAGCCTGTTTCCTGAGCAGGTGACTCTGCAGTTTGGTGCCAGACCCATTCCCTAGTCTGAAGTGTTGGGTATTGAACACGGGGCATTTCAGTGCTCTGAAATTCACCATGGCAAGATATTGGGCACGTTGCAAAGATGGAAGTGAGGATCAGAGGGCATCAGGAGAGTGTGAATAGTCCCAGCGCAGAGGACTTACCCCAAGCCATGAGAACAGCCCAAGTGTGAGAGCCAGCTTGGAGAAGTGATGAGGGTCACCCCAGGAAAAGGAGTGGCAGGAGAGCAGAGCTTGCACCAAAATGCCCTCCTGCTCCCACAGACTGTCCCATGCTGTCCTGTGAGTGCTCAGCAGAAGTGCCACCATGGCCCTGCAGAGACCCAGAGAAGCTCAGCCTGGCTTACCTCTGGTCTGCATGTGGTGGGCAGCTGGAAATCCAGCACAGAAACAAACCAGCTCTTCTTCAGCCCCCTTGGCATCCCAGTGAGGCACTGGCACAGAAGGGGATCCAGCTGCAGGGCAGAGCTGGGCATTTCAGGGCCAGAACTGCTTGCAAACGTTTTATTTCCCCAGTGCTTGATGTTGCCATTGTTGGTTTCCAGATTACTTCAGCTGCAATGCATTAATAACTTTAAAAAACCAAGCCCAAAGTAGCTATTTTATTTCAAATACTGTGGGAGAAGGTGTGCTGCTCTCTGTTCCCCTCTCCTGTCTCAGCTCTTTCATTCTTTTTCCTCTTGGAATTGTTCCCTTTACTCTTTATTTTGGGTATTTTCTTTTTGAATTGAGGGAGCAGCCAGGACCCCAGGCCTGGACAAGGGGCACATGCTCAGGCTGACAAAGGCATCATAAAGGTCTCAGCACTGGCGTAATTGCTCCATGAAGTGCTGGTGGGATTTTTAATGAGGCATTTCTTGTGTTCAGAGTCTGATTGTTTAAGTTGAACTGAGCCCCATCTCAGTGCTAAAAAGCAAAGAATTGCTGTGAGGCTGGCAGAAGCAGTTTTGCCTTAAAGATGGGAAAGGAGGGAATTGGATCAGCTCCCAGATGGCAAAACAAGGCTCTTGAGGTGGAGGATGAAGAGACCTCAGGCCCTGCATGAAATCCCACATGGATTTTGGAGGAAGTTGGTGTAGTGAGTGAATCTGTGCACAGCCATGCATGTGCCTGTGGATACGTCTTGCAGTGACTGTCACGTTCCCTTGACAACACTTTTTAATCTGTTCAGTCTATGACATTTTTTCTTGACGAGCGATGCTGGGAGGAGGTGGGAGGCAGGTTCTGCCCAGGCAGGCTGGTGGGAGCTTGCTGACTTCAGCACGCTCTGAGCTGCTCTGCTCAGCCACGGTTTGCATTGCTCAGGACTGCTCTGCCTTTACAAGTTGGTTCAGTTCAGGGTGGAGAAAGAAACCTCCCAGCAAGTGCCCAATTTGGCCTCATTTCAGCCCCAAAACAGAACTGCCTGTGGAACAGCCTTGCGCCACATGGGAGGCTCAGAGCAGCTGGCAGCATCCCCATGTCCCCATGCCACCACCCCACCGAGCATGTGTGGTGGCCCTCCCTGAGGGAACTGACAGCCCAGAGCCACTGGAGCAGCAGGAAGATAAACACCAGTTGACCTTGACCAGGGCACTGGGACTGGTGGGAACTGATGGAATTCCCAGAAGAGCCACCACACCACCGCCTCTTCTTCCCCCTGAGTCATGCCCAGCCATTGGGAGTACACTGTTGGGCCTGCAGACCCTATACTAGACATGGAGAGAAGTGGGATGTCAGGGATCAGCAGCAGATTGCAGCTGCTCCTTCACCTTTTCAGCAAGCCCTGGGGATTTCCAGGATTCCAGAGGGAGAGGTGCTTCCCAGCTCTGGTCTGCAGCCAGTGGTGGATGGATACTTGCTGCAGCACAGGACAAGCTCCATCACTGAACTCTCCAGTTCCCCACCATGGTCCCAGCAGTCAGTGTGGGTGATGGAATGTGGATGAAGGAAGCTGATGAAGAAAGCCACCCCTCTCCATCCCTTTTCCAGGCAGCAAAACCTTTTCCCAGGGGAAGGCACAGCTCCTCATCCAGCTGATGGGATACAAGGGTTCTCAGCCTGGCAGCAGGAACAGCCCCACTGCAGCCTCTGCTCTGTGACCACATGGCAGCTGGTCCCAGCTGGGGAGAGGGATGCTGGGTTTGGATCCCATTGGTGGCCTGTGGTGGGATGCATTTGCCTTTCCCCGGGAGGACGGATTCCTTCACACCAAAGCAATGGCATCAGAATAAACGATCGCTGCTCGATCCCAGGCCCTGCGCTGCCTTCGCTCTGTGCTAACCAAATCCAGCATTTCTAAATATACACTGGAGTCTTATTTTCTCGCTCCGATCTTTATTTGCCTCCAGATAAGCTGAAACAGATGGGGTGTTTCACAACAGCCGCTTGCTGGGGATGTCAGATGGGGAAGGGCACACCCCTGCTGCTTTTCTGGGAAAAATCCCCTCTCCAGAGGGGGAATTGAAGATGATGCCGACCCTCTTCTGGCCTTTGCCGGGGTTGTCACCTGCCCATGAGCAGCCTTGAGGCTACAGGTCTCCAGCTCATGGCAGTGAGCTCTGGGATGTAGTAGGGGATGAGAAACAACCTCCTTGAGCAGAGAGAAGAGGCATCTAAGAGGCAGAAGGGGAGAAAATGCTGTGGAAATTGCACTGTTTCAGAGTGTGACGCTCTCTTGGTAGAGCTTGAGGTGGGGTTCCTTGCTTCAAGGTGCTGGAGGTTGTGATGGGCTCCTGCAGCCCAGGCAGGAGCTGTGCCACCCAGGGAGGGATGCAGAGTTTCACTGTGGGATACATGGACAATCCATTTGCCTCCGTGTGGCTCAGGGTCTCAGTGTCAGTAGGGGCAGCCATGGAGTCTGCACATCCCTGTGGAGTGCCAGGGATCTGGAGCAAGGGGCAGCCGTAGGCCAGTCGTAAAGCTAAAGGGGAAAAGTCATCTCCAGGCTTGAGGTTTTATACTGGAACCAGGATAAATTCCGGAGCAGAAGAGGCTGGCTTGGGTTTGTCCCCCAAAACAATGGCCCTGTGATGCAGGCAGGAGCCAGGCTGAGCCCTGCAGACTCATGGCACTGTGGGCCAAACCAGATCCCAGCTCCGGCTGCGGGGCTGAGTCCATCCTTCCTCCCCTTGCTCCTCAGAGCTGGCATGGTATGGCCCTCCTGTGGGACCTGGCTGCTGGCCAGCACCCCTGGGTGCATTTTGCCTTCAGGGCATCATCCACAACTTCCACAGGATGAAGGGAGAACTGTGCCTTGTGCTGGGGACCTGGGTGAGGCTTCAGGGGTGCTCTTTGGCTGAGACATCCTTCATGGTTCTCATTTGCTGTGATATATTTTGGGGAAGGGGAGAGCTGTCTAGGGAGCAGAGAGGATTGAAATATGAAAGTTAATTAAATAAAACCGTCAGTCAAAGGAAACAAACCTTCCCACCCCAGCATCCTTCAACTGTTCAGAAGAGATGGGCTGTAGCCAAAACCAGTTGTAGTCGTTTAATGATTTGGCCATGAAAATTTTCACTTACAGGCTGTTTGAGGAAAATAAATGGAAAAGAAAAAAAAAACATAAAATATTCCATGCCTGGGGCTCCCTCTTAATAGAGACATAAAGATGACTTTGACATTCCCAGAACCGCAGCGCCCTGGGAAGACATGGGATTTGCATGTTATTGTGCAGGACTGTTGGAGGAGAGCAGGGAGGGATTTTTTCTCTGGAGTGGGAAAGCAGAGCAACAGAGTCCACATCGCTGAACATCCCCCCTTGCCTCCTCCCCAGGGACCCATGGAGGGAGAGGTTGTTGCTGGGGCTGTGTGCGGTTACCGTTAATGTTTGCTCATTCATGGGATTGATTGGGTTTTAATTATGGAGGCTGTTTGGACTGCTGGCTCTCAGTATCAATGGCAAAAAGGGACTCCTGTGTTCTCCCCTGGAGGTGGCATTGCCTTCCCCGGGCTGGGAACCAAACTCTTGGTAGATGCACCATCCCAGAGCTTCAAAGAGCTCTGCTGGCATCTCCCCCAGCCACGAACCACAACAGAATTGTAGCGCGCTGGGGCTCGGGGGAGTTTTCCACATCCGTCCTTACCAGTGTTCATGGCGCCGTTTCACAAGGCCCTGTGCTCCTGCCCCTCACATGGAACCCAGTGCTCCTTGACCCAGCCATGCCCTGCCACGTGCCATGGGAAGGGCTGCAGGGAGCATATGGATCACTTCAATTTGAGTGGAAAGAAGGGGCTGGCATCTGAGCCTTCAACATCCCGAGCTTCCCTTTGCGGGGAGGTTTGGGAACAGCTGGGGGGAGCTGGACAAAGGCAGATTCGCAGCTTTATCAGCATGTTCAGGAAAAGTCACAGCTGGAAAAGAAATAACGGCCAGCTTCCTGCTGCTTCCAAACCACCAGCCCCAGGACCTTGGGGAATGCTTGGCCTGGGTTTGCACCTCTGCAAGCACCTTTTGGCCGTTCATCCTCTCCATCCAGCATGGATGCAGGGGTGCAGTTGTGTCCTGTGCTCAGAGGTGCCCATGGAGAGTGGCACATGCTTGGATACCCACACCTGCACTGTGCCATCTGTGGGCACACCCAGCACTGCTCCCACTCTGAAGGTTTGGGGCTCAGAACTGAAACAACATCCACTGGCTCTAGCAGAGCTCAGCAGGCTGGGCTGGGAGTTGTGCTGGTATGGTTGTGCAGCCCAGTGTCCTCTGCAGACCTTGGCACAGTGGCTCAGGGTCAGGCTGGGACCAGCCCTGCAGGTAGGGCCAGGCACAGTGGCTGGGAGGCCGGAGATGCCTGGAGCTGCCACAGCTGTCTTGGCTTGTGCTGAACACGCAGAACTGGATTTGGTGAGGCCGGCCTGCTATGCTAACCCTCAAAGTCGCTAATAAAGCGCTAATTAAAAGCACTTGGAAGGAGCTGCCCTGCCAGAAGGAGAGGCAGAGACACAAGAGCCTTTCATTGTTTAACGGGTTGTGCCCATTCATCCATGGAAGGCAGCCATGGAGGCTCCTGGTCCCTCTTGCCCAGTGTGCAGGGTTGTTTATTCCCCTGGTTATAAAACACGGCAGAAGGGCTGTGCCAACACCATGCACCGAAAAGGCCGGGTTCAGTCCTGGCCCTGTGGGCATGGAGCTGGGAGCAGGAGCCTCTCCTCTCCTATTTGCCAGGGACTCCTCACTGGTGGCAGGGCAGTGGCCAGAGCCACCTCCCTGCTCTGCAGTGCCCGGGGGGAGAACGGCATCTCTAGGGGAAGCCTCCCAAGTAGTTTTCAGCTCCTATTCACTTGGGAGCAGGGCAAGACCCATGTAAAGAGGCAGGACCGGGCTGGGGTGTGCAGCTCTGCTAATCAACTGCTATTGTTCACAGCTCAATTACACCCGACCAGGCCTTCCAAAGCTCAATCCCAGGCTGCTGGAAAACTGGAAGAACGAAGTGAAGGAGAAGGGGCGCATCAACTGTCCTAACAATGTAAGGATTGTCTGTTCTTCCATGGGCTGGCTGGTCTCCATCTGCAGGAGGAGGGGAGACTTTCTGGGGCAGAAACCCACCAAAAATGGTTCTTATTGGACCCTTGATCACAGTGATGCTCAGTCACTCGTTTCACGTCCTTCCCCTGAGCTTGCTGCTCTGACTGGTTAAAGCATGTCCCACCTTTGTGATTCTCCTTGTGTGCTCAAGCCACCAACCTTGGGGACAGGGCCACCCTTGGGCTGATGGTGCAGCATTGCCCAATTTGAGCTCTGGAGCTGCCCTTGGGAAGCTCCCAAGATCCTGACAAGTAAAGGCTGCACATCCTGCACAGCTTTTTGATTCAAAGAACCTGTTTCTCCCAGAGTTAAGCAACGATAGATTTAAGCCAAGCTTTTTAAAGCCCTGTGACAAGCACAAACGTCAGGGCATGGTGCGTGTACCTCATCTCGATGTGAGACACAGCCTTGGCCCGAGTTGACAGAGAGGTGAACCCCACCCTGGTGCTGGGCCTGGATTTATCGTCCCAAACAAAGCCTTGCTAATGGGAGTTCTGAAGGAGGCAGTTCCCACAAGGCCAGGGGAGCCGGGCTGGCTAATTAATGTCATACACAGGCACTTGGAAAAGACGTTGCTCAGAAACTGGTCATGCTGCTGCCTGGGTGATTTCTCTTCTCCATTAAGCCTCTGCTGTGTCTCCAAGAACTCCTGTAGCCCAGCAGGACCTCCCAACAGCTCACAAATGTAGGTTTTCCACGGAGACGTTTAGGGGAGACGTTTTTCAGCCCGTTGCAGAGGGATGTGGCCACATGACTCCCATTAGCATTAATGGGAAACGTGTGACCAGAGCCCTCAGCGCCTCGCAGAGCATTAACCTCACACTGCTCAGCCTGGACCGGTGGCCGTGCTGGCTCAGGAGGCTCCTGGCCATGGCTCAGAGGAAGGCAGGGGATGAGGGGGATCATGTCTAACCCTGCTTTGTTTTTTCCTGCAGTGCTGTGAAGCCATTTACTCCAGTGTCTCGGGGCTGAAAGCTCACCTGGCCAACTGCAACAAGGTAGGTTCTGCCTTTTACACTCTTTTCTCAGAGGTGGCTTTGGTGTTGGGTTTTGTCTTCCCCTGCTGCTGGTTTGGAAGGAACAAGCCAAGGGACAATGGCACAGCTTAAAGGATGGTGGCTGCTGAAGGTCTGGCTGGCAGTGCTGCTCCAAGTGAATTGTCACCCGGCAGATGGAGGCAGAGAGGCTGAAGCTGAGCAGATGGGATGGAGGGATGTAGCTGCTATTCCACTTGTAGAGAAAAGGTCCCACAACATGGACTTCTCACCCAAGCACAGACCTCTGACACTCAAAGTGTCACAGGGACACAGCAGTGAGTCTTAGTCCTCCTGCCTCATGTCCTCCTGTCCCACAGCAGCCTGTGCCCAGCTGGTCCCTGCACACCCCAGATCATTCACAAGCCCTTGGCTAAGCATGGCCAGCATGTCACACAACCACACATCAGCCACAGCAGCTCAGAGCCAAGGAGCTGGGTGCTGGAAACTGAATGTTTCCTGAGGCAGGTGGGAATCAGGAATCTTTTTCCATCAATTTGGGCAGTCCTACAGCCCCTCTGGAAGCCCAGCTGGAGGGATGCTGGTGTGGTTCCTCCAGGGATAAGCTGAGTCTGGAAGAGGCAGCTGGTCTGTGCAGACACCAGTGCCCTCCCACAGGATGGATGGAGCAGCCCTGAGCTCCAGTGCCCTGCAGCTGCCCCAGGGGAGGGATCAGGAGCTCCGTGTAGGCCCCTCAAATTGGAACCAAGTAAGAGCTGCTAAGGCTTTATACCCTGAAACATTTCCAGCTGCAGCTTCCATTGAATAGAGCTTCCAGGAAGCAGCTCCAATACATACCCCGTGGTTATTAAAAACACCAACTCCCGCACTCCTCCAGCGCTAGCTGGAACAGCAGCCCTTAATGAGATCATTTAGAAAATGGGCTGCAGAGATCCGGCAGGAGAAGCTGGATTTATGCAGGATAAAAGAGCAAACACAGAAGACTAGGACAGCTCCTTCTCTGAGAGAAAATGGAGATGGTTTCTGGTTGGTTCTGTGCATGGGAAGCAGCCAGGATCTGTGTGAACATTTCCATGAACCACAGAGCTGCATCCTCTAGATCTGGCACAGCTGGGGCCAGGTATTGGGAGTCATGAATGGGGAGTTGCTCTGCAATCCCCATACTGCCATCAGCAGTTTTCTTCTTCTTAGGAGAGAGAATTTACTTTGAATACAAGTGCAAATAAATTTGGCATAAATAAATCACAGCCCCTCCAGAACTGGTCTGTGATTCCTGCTGTAAAATCCTGCAGAACTAGTTGCAGTACATAGAGCCTTAGCAAGAGCAGAGGCTGCTCCCAGGCAGCACCCCATCCTCAGTGGGCATTGATGCACTAGGATGATTTTGCACAAGGATTCCTGAAGCCAGGCCTGTCCTCTCCTGAAATGAGAGACCTGTTTAACTCAAGATTTACAGCTATGGAGAAATTCCCAGGGAGAAAATATATGGCCCAGAGGGGCCCATCCATAACCCCCTCGTCAATAGAGAGCACATTATCTCCCATGTGCCATGACCTGCAGCAGAGCCGGGAGATCTGTCATCCTACCAGGGCGCTGGTGACAGGAATCAGCAGTCACCGTGGCTCTTTGACAATGTAACAGGAAAATTAGGTGAGTGTTGGACATAAATCTGATGGTGGTTCAGTCCCACGGGATCACAGATCTACTGACAGCGAGGACACGGGGCGATGGCCCCTTCACCAGATGTTGGGGACACACAAGCTGCAGCATGAGTGGCATGGACTGAAATTCAGAAAGAGGATGTGGCTGTGAGCTCCTGGCCCAGCGCTGAGGCTGGCAGAGATCTGGAGGTTCAGACATGAGTGTTTATTTTGTGTCACTCTGAGGTCACAGGAGGGTCACAGCCAGGGTAGGGTCACCCCTTGGGGCGCTTTGGGCTCTGCAGGAGCTGCTGTGTCTTGCAGGGGGACCACTCAGTGGGCAAGTATCGCTGCCTCCTGTGCCAGAAGGAGTTCAGCTCCGAGAGTGGCGTCAAGTACCACATCATCAAGGCTCACTCGGAGGTAAGGAAGCAGCTGGAGCTGGGCTGGGCTGGTCCCTGCTCCAGCACACACATCCTTGGGCTGTCCCCATCCATCCATCCATCCATCCATCCATCCATCCATGTCTGTTAAGAGCAGAGCTGAGTAACAGCTACGAGTCAGCCTGGGGGGTCCTTCCCTATCCCCCTTGGTGTCCCTGCCACCTCAAGGCTCATTGCAGCAGCTCAGCACTGAGCAATTTGACCTCAGGGAGGTGATGCCAGTGGGTGAGGGGTGGGCCAGGCTCGGGTTGTGTGTGCCTGTGCCTTCTCCCAGGACTGTCACTAACCCCCCTGTCACCCCACGGACACAGAACTGGTTCCGAACCTCCTCAGAGGCCAGCCGGAAAAAGAAAAACAGGGAACAGCTTTCTTCCAGCAAAGAGGAGAAAAAGAAAAGCACAAACGGGAAGAAAAGGGGGAGAAAACCCAAGGAGAGGCCTCCGGAAATGTCCCCGAAGGGCAAAGAGAGCGTGTCAGCAAAGACTAATCACAAGAAAACCCTCGAGCACTGGGAAGGTTCCCGGGGCAGCCCCGAGGGGGACGAGCTCGTCCTCAAGCCCCCGAGCCAGCGGAAGGGAGGAGTCAGCAAGATGCCCGAGAAATGAGCAGCTCAGAGACTCGTCTCCGAGGATTCGTTTACAGCCCAGGGTAACAGGGTGGGGGTCTCCCAGTTTTATGTCCCCTCCTCCGCATCCCACCTCCCTTTGCCCCACCCTCCTCTCACCCACTTTTTACAAAAAGGAAAAAAAAAAAAAAGACAGAAAATACCAATTAACCACTTTAAACAAATCACGGACCTTGTTTCACACTGGAAAACAAACAGGATCAAGGAAGCTGGAACGTTCTCCACCCCCTGCCCATGTACATACCCCTCGGTGGGGCCCCGCTGCCTCCCCGGCCCGTGATTCCCGTCCCCTGCGCCAACCTGGTGACTCTTGAGCGAAAGAGAAGTGCAATAGCAGCGGGATCCCGTGGGCAGGGACCCTCCCCCGTGCCGGGGCAGGGAGCTGCCCACCTGCCCGACCGCCTCCCAGCTCCAGGGTGATGTTTCCAAAGATGTTTGAGCCGGCGGGGCGGAGGGTCCGGAGGGATGCTGCGGTGAGGGGGGGTTGGCAGCGCTTTCTTTCCCTTCAGCCGCGGGTTGA
Source organism: Rhabdornis inornatus (assembly GCA_013397075.1). Taxonomy (NCBI): domain Eukaryota; kingdom Metazoa; phylum Chordata; class Aves; order Passeriformes; family Rhabdornithidae; genus Rhabdornis; species Rhabdornis inornatus. The sequence continues at coordinate 287,525 of VWZS01000833.1, forward strand.
AGGGGGAATGTGTTGGGCAGGGAGCGGCTCTGTGGGGCTTGGCAGGGTTTGTCTGCGTGGTGCGAGGCACAGAGCAGGGAGCAGGGATTGTGATACACGCTGGGAGTGTGGGAGGTGTGAGCAGGAGAGGGGGAGCTCCGGGACTGGTCAGCGTAGAGGGTTTAATGGGAAGTTGTGGGAATGCTGTGGGCACCGTGGAGAGCGGCAGTGCAGCCATGGAGGGGGTGCAGTGAGGGAGCTGTGCCCCAGTGCTTGGGTTGTGTTTGCCGGGTCTGGAGTGCTGTGATGGCAGACACGATGCCAGTGCCAGGGTCAGGGGGAGATGGCAGCTGTCCCCCGACCTGGGGACATCAGGGGTGATTCAGGGTCCCAGTGTGCTCCATCCTGAAGGTGCCAGTCACCGGGGAGGGAGGAATGGAGTCTTGATTCCCCAGCTGTGGCCACAGGAGGTGTCTAACAGGGACGGGGCAGCATCGAGAGACAATCACGGGTCCTGCTGTAGGATGAGCCCAGTTGCTGCCCAGGCACCTCACATTCCTCTTGTCCTTTCGGGCTGGGACCCCACCATAGGAGGAGTCTCTGCTTCTAAAGATGCATCTGAGCCCCTGACCACCCTCCTCGGGGTGGCAGGATCCTGTGGTGCCATCCCTGCTTGTGCTCTTCCCCGGAGCTCTTTGCTCCTGTGCTGACACTCATCACACCTCGCTCCAGCCCAGGGGGAGCCATCCCTGGACCGGGATGTGCCCATCTCCAGACAAAACCAGGCTACCTCGGTCCTTGGGAAAGGGGCATGTTTCCTCTCAGCAACACAACAGAAAACCTTAATTTGATTTTCCCCCTACGCAGAGCCAGGAGGGAGGCATCAGAGGGGGAGCTTCTGCTTTTGCTTTAATCAATTCAAACCTCAGTCCTCGCTTTCCTTCGCTGCTGCTTGTCGCCCACCAGAGGCTCGGTATCATTCCCTGCTCCGAGCAGCGGCTCAGTCATGATTAACATCCTCCACTGGCAGGTTATTCCAGCCGTGGAGAGGGGACAGTGGTGGCTGAAGCCAGGGTGGCTTCTCAGGGAGCCAGGGCTCCTGCTCTGTCCACGGCACCTGGATTCACCATCTGCATTGCCCGGCAAGCTGGGCACGTGCCTGCGGCTGAGGGAACTGCCTGAGCATTGCTGGCTGTGCTGGGCCTCGAGGCAATTACTGAGAAAGCTTAATTAGTCACTGCAGCTCAGCCTGGTCGATGCTTGCACTTCATCGGATCTGTGTTTGGATGGTGTCACTGGGGTAGATCCTACCTCCTTGGGGAAGGGGGAGAGCTTTGGGAGCTGTAGCACAGTTTGGAAAAGCTCACAGGCAGCAGCAGGAAGGGGAGTGCAGGCAGAGCTGTGGGCCTGGCACTGAAATCTCTGTGGCAATGCAGAGGGAGCCTCTGGATCCCAAAATCATATCCTGCCATGGCAGGAACTCCCCAGGAAAGCTCCATGCCCTGGCCTAGGGAGGGGAGATAGATCTGGGAGGCTCAGGCTGCTGGCTTGGATGGTCACCACACAATCCTCACTATCTCCCATTGGGCATGGCCTGGGACTCTGTTCTCATTAACATGCAATTAATTGGCTTCTCATTGATTAAATTAACAGGCAGCACTGTGCTCCACAGGGAGGGAGCCCCAGGAGCTGCTCAGGGTGGAGTAGACAAAGGGCTGGCTCAGGTGTCATCATGGGGTCCAGATCAAAACCCACCTCTGCTTCCATAATGAGTGTCTGGCAGGAGCAGGGACAGCTGCAGTGGCCTCACAGAGTTACACCAGCGTGGAGGGGACCCCAGGGACCATCTGGGGTCTCAGGACAGGCAGTGGGAGCAGCAGTCCTGGTGCTGGGACTGTCCCTGTCACCCTCAGAGCACTCGCAGCGCCAGTGAGGGCAGCACCATGGTCAGGTGGGAATTTCTATGAGAAAGTGAAATCTTCAGGGTTTTTCTCCCCCCTAAAAAAGGTGTTTTCCCCACTAGTCATCACTTGGAGAGGAACATGTTCCCCCCCACGCTTTCTCCATGAGGCATCCTTTACTCTCCTGCTTGTGTAGGGAAGGTTTCAGGGCAATGCTGGGATCACCAGCACCTGCCAGTGCCACAGTAGATGAGCAGGCAGGGTTGAGTGACACCATGGTGGCATTGCTGGGGGCCAGTAGGTTGTGCCCCTTCAGGTGCTCCCAGTGAGGCAGTGTCAGAGGAGAAACCACCTTGATCTAGAGGGACAGGCAGGGGCTGCGGGACCAGATGGGGGACAAGGTGTCCTGTCCCCTTCCATCCCATCACCTGTGGCAATTGGGGATTTTGTCACCCTGGGCACAGTGACACTGTGGTCCCGCACCTCCACTGTTGGGGAAACCCACCATCCCATCACCCATGTCCCCAAGGAAAGGGCTAAACCTCCATGGGAGCAGGCATGGACTGCAAGCCTGTGGGAAGACCTCATGAAAAGCTTGGATCATGGGGAACTGGGGAACCCTCAGCACCAACACCACACCCTGGCGAGGTTGGCTGTGTCACACCAGCTCCAGCCACGCTGGATGGAGCTGCCCGGGCCTGGAGCATCTCTCACCCCCAGGAACCCTGGGAGCATTTTGTTCTTTTCTTTCTCTCCTTGTGACACCCATCCCATGGCATATCCGAATGTTTCTCGTCGATGCCAGTTACTAGTGCATAAGTGTATTTTGGGGAAAAAATTAAAACAGAAAAAAACAAAAAAAAAAAGGAAAAAAAATTTTCAATTTATCACTTGTAACCATATATATAAATATATAAATATATATATTAAAAAGTGTTTATTTGCAAAAAATAAAATTGTTTTAACGGTAAACTATCTTATAATAAACTCCCAATTTGTGATGATCTGTTCTTTTGTTAATCATTGACAAATCCTCAGTTGGAGAGTACTGTCCGAGCAGCTCCGAGCAGCGCCGAGGCGCTCCCTGTACTGTATGTATGAAACAGCTGTATCGAATAAATGGTTATTGATTTTTTATTAGCACTGTCTCATCAGCATTATTGGGCAGTTCAGTGGGAGGTTGGACATGGCATCTGGTGGGTTTGGATTTATCCTTCCTTTATGGCAATGGCTGTGAGGACTCCCCCAGCTACTGGGGATGGAGCGTGTTGGTCACCAACCCCAAAGCCAGGATGGGGAAGGTGAGGACTGGTGATGCTCCCTGCACCAGCACTCGGCACACCAGCACTCCTGGTGCCAGGAGGATCCTCAATGCCCACAGCCCAAAGCCCAGCCACCCCCACTCCCATGGCAGAAATCCCCCTAAAGCTGCTGCCAATCCATTCATCCCATCAGCAACATCCAGCGTCTCCTGGCCCCAGGGGCCACATCCAGCCCATGACCTCTCCTCCCTGGAGAGCTCTGCGGGACCCGGGGCCACCCCCCAGCACTCCCAGCGTGGGAATAAATCCTCTTCTGCTCCCTAATGGTTTTTTTGGCACCGAACCCAAGTCAGGGACAGATTTAGGCTGATCCCGCTGGCTGAGAACACAGCCTTTCCCCAAGGGGTTCTCTCCTTCCCAGAGGTGGGTGGGGACCCCGGGAGGGATGCTTGCCTTGCCCCCCACACCCCCAAACCTGGGGTACCACAAACCCACTCTTTTGCACTCCCGGAGCAGCCCGGCAGTGATGGGAGCGCGGTGCCGAGCAAAACCAGATCCCACACAGCGCCCCGGGACCCCCACGGGGCTCCCTGCTCTCCCCAGTGCCCAGAGACATTGTCAGAGCCCGGGGTCACCCAAATCCCCCCTCCCAGCTGCAAGGTGCTGGGGGTGCTGTGTTGCACCCCTTAGCATCTTGGGCAGGGATGCTACAGTGCACCCACAGGTACCGACAGCATCACTCTGAGCCCCACAGCACCCACCCATGCCCAAAACACCCCCCTATATCTCTCAACACCCACCCGCACCCACCAACCCTACATCACCCAGCCGTGCCCACACAGACCCATCTCCCGCACAGCTCTTACCCATGACCACAGCACCCCTCTGTGCCGCATCTGCCCGCCCCCACACCTGCGCCCAAACCCCCCCGCAAAGCCCAGATCCCACGCTCCGTCCCGCTGCCGCCCATCCCGCACTACAAGTCCCGGGGATCCCCGCGGCAGCGCCGCCCCCGCCGCTCCGCCTCTCCCGCAGCACCATGGCCGCGGCCCCGGTGCCCGAGGGGGCTCCGGTAGAACCGCACGACAGGTAAGACCCCGCTTTCTTTTGCCCGGGATGATCCCTCCGGGACGGGACCGACACGGCGCTGTCCCGGAGCCGCCGGTTCCCGTTCCCCGCCCGCTCCCGGGGGTTGCGGTGCCGGTCCCGTCCCCCACGATGCCACTTCCGCGAGTGGGGCCTCCCCGAGCCCATCGCTCCATGAAATCCCTTCGCTTTTCCCACCAACCGTTTTTTCCCACCCCCGCTTTATCCCTTGTTTATTTTCATCCTTTTTTTTTTCTTCTCCTTTCGTGTTGTTACCTTTTCCCTTATTTACCTTATTTTATGTTTTTTGCACTTAACTTACTAGCAGATAAACCACAACCTCCCATTTTCCAAGCTTGCTCACACATACATCCACTCCATCAAGATGAAGAGTGGGACAACCTAAACTTTTCCACCCAAAAACCCCATACAGGGTGATTGCCTCCAGCCCCCCCCTCCCCCCCACGCATGTTCCCCCTCTATTTTCCAACCCCTTTTCCAGCACAATCCTCATGGGACTGACTGCTCCCAAGCATCAAATATCTGAGAATTGCATTTGGAGCATCACTGGTGCTCTGGGGATGTGGCAAAGCTTATAGGGATGGAGCATCCCTGCATCCCTGGTTGTAGGGTACCAACACCCCACGGTGCCAACCAACCAACCCGAGTCAGTACCAGAGCATCCCCAGCATCCCCCTATTCCCATCCTGCATGTTCCAGCAGCTAAGCCCACTGCTGGCAGCTGCCTGTGCCCTTCCTGTGGGTCAGCAGTGGATGGCAGGGAGGATGAGGATGAGGATGAGGATGTGGTTTGGGAGGATGCAGTGAGGGATGAGTAACTGGGTTGTGTAACAGAGGCTCTTCCACCGTGGCTCCCACTCAGTATAAATAGCAACAGATAATTGGGTTTGCAGAGGGAAATGTTTGTCCTTTTGTGGTGAGGCCATAATAGAGAGAGACCATAATAGAGCTGGAAGGGAGCGCCTGTGCGTGGAGCTGCTGGGATGAGCTGTCCAGCTCCAGGTGGCTCCAGCCAGGACAGAGCTTGGTACAAGGCTGGGCAAACTGGGAGTGGCATTCTGTGGGTTCCAGGATGGGGAAGGGCATGACATGTGACAGTGGGGTGGCAGCCAGGTCCCTCCATCCCATGTCTGGGTTCCTCCATCCTTCAGGCAGGTCCCTTCATTCCTCAAGCAGGTTCATCCATCCCGTGGGCAGGTTCCTTGATAACTTGGACATGTTCCTCCATTCCTTGGCTGTGTTCCTCCATCCTTTGGGATGGTTTCTTGGACAGGGAAGGCCCAGCCAAGAGCTGGCACACATGGATCCCACCCAAGAAAGCCCAGTTCAGTGATGGAGGAAGAAGGTTTGACCTCCATGCTCCTATGGGTGCTGCACACAGGATGGGGTCTGGGAGCAGGACCCTCTGCTGGGAACAGGCATCCTTCCACTGGGGGCTTGGTGTATCTGCAGCTCTTACACCAATCCAGTGACGATACTTGTGACCAAACGAGGAAAATCCACATCCAGTCCAGCTTCCATCCTTAAATCCCAGGGGAAACCCACCCAGCAGCTGCCAGCACCAGAAAGAAAAGGGGATCCTGGCCTTCGTGCCTGCTTTCCTCTTTCTCCAAATTTAAGTGTGCCATTAGAGGAGGGATTTGCTTAAAAATCACCTAGTAGAAAAAAAGTCCAAAACCCAGGAATTTCAACTTCTGCAAGAGCTCAAAAACTGGGCAGGGGCTTGGGAAGCAGAGGAGATTTTTGCCAGCAGGAAGGCTCAGTAACAGCTGGGCTTTGGAGCCAGTGTGTCCCACCTGGGAGCCCAGTGGGAATGTCGGGTGGGATGCTGGGAGACTTGCTTTTGTTGCCTGGACATTTAACAAAGGCAGGAAAAGTGGCAGCAGGAGCACGTGATAAGGAACAATATCCCTGGGCGAGGGCTCCTCGCGCCGTGTCCTGCATCCCTTTGCTTTTTTGCTTCTTTAATGAGAAGGAACAGAAGTGGCTCCGGAAGAGAGTTTTATTTTTAAACTTCTGAGGGAGCTTTTACAGCGAGAGGGGAGTCCGGGCAGAGATCAGGGATGGAAAAGTTCCTTTGATCATCACTCGCTTCCCTGACGTGGGGGCAGCAGCTGCAGCTCGTGCTGGGGACAGGTTGCCCCAAAACCCTCCTGTCCCTGTCCCCTGCCTCAGGACCAGCCCCTCATCTCTGGTTCCCATCAGGTTTCCATCTTTTGAGATGAAGCTCTGCAGATCCCATTGGTGAGCAGGAGCAGGAGGGGTTTCCTGACGGCTCTGGGAGGCAGTGTGTTTCCACTGCCTCTGGAATAACCTTGATGGCTCGAGGAGGAAAGGGTTTTTCCATTTCTGACCCCATCTCCAGGTGTTGGTGCTAAGCAGGAGGGAGCACCCTCTCTGGAACCCCTCAGCAGTGGGTGTGCAGAGGCCAAGCTCCTATCTCACCGTGCTGGGGTGGGCTGGGGTCTCACTTGGTGGCTGTGGGACTTTGTGCCAGATGGACTTTGTGACACATGCTCCGTGTCCCTGGCAGATCCTGGCTGCCCTCCAGCATGTCCTGAACCACCTCCTCCCTTCCTTGGCAGCCAGAGGCTGTGGGCTAAGGGCTGCTCTGCCTCAGTCTCTGCTCCAGAGCTGGCCTGGACCCCCCTGCCGTGGTGCCCAACATCTCCCACCCTTGCCACATGTCCTGCCCTTCAGCAGCTGCCTGGCTCCCTGGGAATGCCTACAGGATGCCCAGGCTCCCTGCCCTCCCTGGAGATGCTGGAAGAGGAGCCGGCTGGCCCGGGGGGGGCCAGGGCAGCTGGCAGGGGGTGCTGAGGGAGCGGATGGCTGGACACAGCAGCCAGCAGGATGTTATTCTTAGCCACCCGCAGCCCCGGGGTGTTGAGTTTCACCCACTTGTTTACTCCAGGGCTGAGGGGACGGTGAGGGGCAGCTCTTGGGGAAGCTGAGTGACCGGGGAGACCCTCAGCCAGACCCCCCAGTGATGAGAGCCAAGGGAGAGGGCTGTGAGTCCTGGACCAAAAAGCCCTACATGGCCAGGAGCCTCTGGCCCCAAGCCCCAGCTGCTCCACCAGCTGTATGAGGGTTGCTGGCTGGGTACCCCCTGCACTGGGATAATTCCCTCCTGCTCCCTGCAGCCCCCTCCCCAGTGGTGTCCAGAAGTCCCTGGGTACTCACCAGTGCCGGTGGATGTGGATGTGATTTTCCAGGTGCCCTCCCCGTGAGCCCACACGTCCAGGACAGCTGAGCACCCCCAGTCCTGGGAGCAGAGGAGCTGGGGCTGGTGTTTATTGCCCATGCTGGGGGCGGTGAGGGGAGGTGTCACCTCAACCCCAACCCCCCTCTTTTTCTTTAATCAAGCCAGTGCTATTAATATCAGGTAATGAACGTAATCTGGAGGTTAAGCTATCCTCTTATGCTGCTGACTGCCTCGCAGCTCCCGGGCACAGACACTCCCCCTGCTCTGCTCCCTTTGCCTGCCTCCATCTTCCAGCCCCCTGGATCTGCTGGGCTCTGCCTCACCCCAGCCTCTTAGGAACCCCCAGTGCCATTCCAGAGGGACACTCTGTGCATGGCTCCGTGCCCCAAGAATCACCCTGGGAGCCTTGCTGCCATAGCCCCTCCCTCACCCTGGTAGTGCCAGAGGTTGTGGGACAGGAGTCCAAGTGTGGACAGGGACGGGGGTGACACCCTCAGTCTGGGATCACCCCTGGATCGGTGACAGGGGGGGATGAGCAGCCCCCCAGCCTTCTCCAGTGTCCGCATCTCCGGCTGCTGGGCCCTTGGGCCGGATGGCGGGTGAGTTTTGCTTCGGTTTTGGGTGGGATTTGCTGGTTTTCATGTTTGTTTGCTGGACTGAACTCTCGGTGGCTCCGGTCCCAGTCCCTCAACCCCAGTTCCTGTCTGAAGAGATTGGCTTTCCATGGGACAGGTCTGCAGCCAGCCAGGCACCTCAGCAGGCTGTGGGGGCTGCTGGGGGGTCCACAGGGCTGGGAGCTCGGTTGCTGGGTTGTTTACGGGGCGCAGAGCCCAGGACATGCTCTCCTGTCTGCTGCCAAGTTCAGGTTTGGGGCTGTGCCATCTGTCCTTGCTGCTGTGGGCACTTTTGGGACCTACTGCCTTTGCCCTCCCAGCCCTGCATGGACCCAGGGTGGTCGGGGGTCTCTGAAGGCAGCAGGAGGCAGAGAGCCCAAGCACAGGGCACAGGGATGGCGATGGGAGCACAGTGGGGAAGGAGAGGGGTGTCCCTTGCAGCTCAGTAAATCCATGCTTGGACTAAACAGGAGCAAAATGCTTCCTTCATTTGTGCTGGCAAAACAGCAGAGCTGGGCAGCCCTTCTTAGGAGCAGGACCTTCCCCGGCTTCCTCTGAGATGCTCCAGCAAGCCATAGGGAAGGCAAAGCATTCCCAAAAGCTGGGGACAGCCTGGAGAGAGCTGGGGGCAGCCAAGCCCTTCAGGAAGGCTTGGCAGGAGAGGGGTTGCCAAGCCCAGGTGATGTTTCCTTTCCTGTTTATGTGGCTTTGGCACCCCAGGGGTTTGCTCTGCTGGGAAGGGTCCATGTGGAATAAGGACCATTCTCTGGGGGCTTCACTTTGCAGGTACAGGGCATTGCAGGGGCTTCAGCAGTGCTGGAGGGAATTTATGAAAAGGAGTAGGGAGGAATGGCCAGTGGAGATGGCTGAGATCAGCCGACCCTTCAGAGCAAGAAGAGCCCCTTCCTGGTAAAGTCAGCCATGGAAAATGTTGCAAATCTTGAAGTGTAACATTAGGAGAAAAGGCATGACCTTTGGAGAACTCCAGGACAGCCCTGCAGCCCCACGGTGCTGCTTCTCCCAGATAAATCATGAGGAATACAGATTTGAGAGGTGTAGAATATTATCTGCCTGTAGAGGATTCAGGGGTAGGTGAGGAGTAGAGGTACAGGTTTAGATTATACTGATAGAAATGTGTAGAATTTTGGTGAAAGTCCAGAATTATTTGGATAAGGCAGAACACCAACTCTTGGCATGGGATTCAGGTGCTGCATCCCAGAGCAGCCCCAGGTGTGCAGGGGGAGGATGGCTCCACTCCTCTCTGTCCCTTCATCCCACAGTGATGTCCCTTCTGTGCCAACACCCTGGGTGTGCTGCAGAGAGAGCAGAGTGGAGAGATGACATTTGGGAAAGTGGGGTGGGGTTGTGACTGTAATTCTGGGCACTGGTGGAGCTGTTAGAGTCCAAGCCTCTTCCTCCCTGCCAGGAGCTGGGTGATGTTGATGCTGGTTGGAGCAGAGCTCAGCCTTACTCCAGCTCCAAAAACAGAGCTTTGTCTAGCTCAGAGTCACTCTGGGAACGGTGGCCTGGGTCAGGATCTGCAGGCTGGCACAGCAGAGCTGGGTGCTGTGTGACACCAAGGAGCAGAGCATCCCCACAGGCTCGCCTGTCTCGTGGAGGCTGACGTGCAGTCCCAGAGGAGAACCAGCCAAGCAGCTCTGGAGTCACCACAGTCCCGGGAGAGGGGCTGGGATGCGGATGAAAGGAACCACTTTCTCCTGTGGTAAACAATGGTGTTTTTGTCACCTCTAGCTTTTATCAAGCCAAAGTGATGTTGTTTATGCCCTAGCACCACTGGCTGCTGTCAGCCCCACTCTGGGACTAGCACCAGTGGGTAACAGCTGCTGCAGCATCACCAGTGGGAGAAGAGACCCAAACATCCCACCTAGGTTTGCTTTTCATGGAAGGAACAGTTTCTTCACAGGAGGTTTCCCGATGGGCGTCATCTCCTGAGGTTGCTTTTAAAGAGTCACAGTTTGTAGGAGAACAGATTATGGGACATAGGGAATGGGGCTGCAGCTGAGCCTCATCGCTAATGGGATGCAGCTATATAAGACAGGTGAACAGCATTAAAGGAGAAGAATGCATGGAATGTTGATGTGTATTGGCCAACGACAAAACAGTAAAAGGGCACACAGGTGTTATGCATGTGAGAGAAGAGTTACAAAGAGCTAGGAGGAGAGCGAGGTGGTGTTGGTGGAGCTGACAGGTTGTGCTGTGCGAGGAAGGAGTCTGTGTTGCTGCTTGTAGGATAGAGAAAGAGAAAAGGCAAGAAGGCTTTAATGACCTGCTGGTGTTTGCTGCCATCTTTGGCATCAGCCTTTTGAGCCCACTGTCAATCAGGGGAAGGGTGTGAAAGTATTTAGATAAGGGACTAATGCTTGTGTCAGTCAAAAGTTCACCATCTATTCGATTAATGTTCTGTGTAAGAAGTGAGTGGCAACAATAGTTGAGGAGTTTGGGGCTCTTGGTTAAGCCTGAGCCTGGTAATGCTTGTAACTGGCTGTGTGTGCAGATGGGCTCCAGCAAGGGATGGGGTGTTGGTGTCTTGAGCTCTTGTGGGGGCCTCCATGAGCTTAGGGTGGACATCGGTGGGAGAGGTCCTGTCCAAGGGGCAGGAGCTGTAGCCTGCCCTTTGTTAGCAGGAGTTCAGCAAAGCCAGGAAATCCCTGTGTCCTTGCCTGCTCCACAGGGATGTGCCAGAGGTGGGGATGGTGTGCTGTGGGCATCCTGCTGTGCCCAGGGGGTTTGTTTGCCGTGCAGGGGTGGGGGTTGCCTGGTCACTTCACACACAGATGGCCTTTTTGAAATTTTGTTCTTTATCTAAAACTGTTCTAAAAAAGGGTTGGGGGAGGGAAGGGAATTAATCTTCATACCGAAACAGCTTAAAATCAACCCAAAATCTGTAAAGCCCTGCAGTTTAAGCCCTTTCAAGAGCAAGCCATAACAGAGCAGCAGCAAAGCCCTGCTGGCTCGGCCAGGCTGTACCAAACAGGGACAGCTTGGAGCCAGTACCCAGATCTCTTGGTTTCCCTTCCAGCCCAGTCATGGATGGGGAGAAGAGCAGCATGAGCCAGGAGAGCCCTTTGGACTTTTCTCCCAGGTAGCATACACCACTCTGGGGCAGTGGAACAGAGGCAGGCACTGGTATAAATAATCCTCCCTGTCCCTTAGCTAGCCAGGCAGTGGCTGCAGCTTATCTCCTGGCCAGAGGCCACTTATTGCCTCCCAGCCACAGCTCTCCTCCTGCCAAGCTGGAAAGGGCTCTGGAGGGTGCCTTGTTTCTCTCCTTCTTCAGGAGGGAAGATAAAGGGAGAGTGTTCAGCAGCTCCAGGGCTTTGGGTGAGCCCAGAGCTCTCAGCTCCCAAGGTAAAGCTGATGGCTCTGCCCAGCTCACAGCTTTGTTCCTGGGGGCTTCAGGACAAAAGAGTGGGAGAACTAGAGCTTGGGTGGGAGTGGAGCACTCAAAGTGGGGAGAGGAAAGGGATTGGGGATGGTAATGGTTGTGCTGTATCTCATGTGTTTGACTTTTATCCCTTGGCACATTAGGGTGGGTTTTGCCCCCTGTAACACACCCCTTGATGCTTTGAGAGCTCACTGGGGGATTTATTTCAGGCAGACATTCCTCAAACGGGAGGACTTTAGGGAGGGATGTTTGCATGGCACTTCTTCCAGGTTCAGATTGCTTCTGTGTGAGAATTCCTCGATGTTGTCCATGGCCATGGGTCACAGATATGTGAGTGCTGGCAGTGCTGCAGTGGGGCTATGCTTGTCTGTCCCACTCTTCCATTGCATCCCTCACCTGTACAACACAGGATCCTCCAAGACCTCACTCCCACACACCAGGCACGTGTGTCCTTCTCCACACCGGTTAATGGTGCCCCTTCCTCTCCCCACCCAGTAGCAGCAGTGCTGAGTCCCTGGACAGGCTGTATCCCACCGTGGGCTCCACCAAGCCCCCCCGCAAGCGGACCACGAGCCAGTGCAAGTCTGAGCCCCCACTGCTGAGGACCAGCAAAAGAACCATCTACACTGCAGGCCGGCCACCCTGGTACAACGAGCATGGGACACAGTCCAAGGAGGCCTTTGTCATAGGTAGGTCACCTTTGTCATAGGTAGGTCACCTCTGCACTGCCCAGGCAGCATCGGTGCCCCTGCCCCATGGCTGTGCTGGAGATCTTGGTGGGATTCCTGCCCCACCCCCTTCTGAGCACTGCTCCATCCTGGACAGGAGCAGGAGGAGTCCCTGTGGTTAGTCCTGCATTGACTGGGTGGGCTGAACCTGACAGTGTGCAGGGGGGGTGATGGGTTGTAAGAGACCACACTCTGCTTCTTGTTCCCTGAGCTTCTGTTGCCTGGGCTGTCACGAGGTCCTGGGGATTCAGTCTGGACTGGTTCCCATGCCAGCATTCCCTGTGTTACATAACCATGTAGCTTTGGGTTTTCCAGTGTTTGCTGGGCATGTTGCTGGCAGTTCTAGTACATGCCATTTGACGTGGATAATATCTTGGAGTGCCTGTGACTTCCCTCTCTGGAGGCTCCTCCAGCTTAGTGCAACAGCACAGCACCTGGGTTCCAGCCTGTGCTGGGAAGGGCTGTTCCTGGGGTTGGTGGCTTCATCACCTTTTCCCTGGCAGGCCTGGGAGGAGGCAGTGCCTCTGGGAAGACCACGGTGGCCACCATGATCATTGAAGCTCTTGATGTTCCGTGGGTGGTTCTGCTGTCCATGGACTCCTTCTACAAGGTGAGGCTGCACCCCTGTTGGCCTGGCCAGGCTCCTCAATTTGCTGTTGCCCAGGGAAGTGGTTGTTGCCCCATTCCTGGAAGTGTCCAAGGCCAGGTTGGATAGAGCCTAGAGCAACCTGTTCTAGTGAAAGGTGTCTCTGCCTATGGCAGGGGGTTGGAATGAGATGAGTTTTAAGGTCCCTTCCAACCCACATCAGTCTGGGACTGCCTGGTAAACCCTGCTAAGGAAACTTGTTGTAGATTTAGGGACAGCCATGTGGTTTTCCCTTCCAGTGGCTCTTGTGGGGCAGGGAAGAAGTGACTGGGCACAGCAGTGGGGAGGAAACTGCCCAGCCACATGCCCTAAGCTCTGCTCTGTGGCAGGTGCTGACCAAGCAGCAGCAGGAGCAGGCAGCCAGCAATGACTTCAACTTTGACCACCCTGATGCCTTTGACTTTGACCTCATCATCGCCACCCTGAAGAAGCTGAAGCAAGGCAAGAGCGTCAAGATCCCCATCTACGACTTCACCACCCACAGCCGGAAGAAGGAATGGGTATGGGACACTGAGAGGGGTGAGACAAGATGGGGAATGGCCAAGGCAGGACAGGGGGAGCTGACTGGACCCCTCCAGCCCCTGGCCTTTGCAGTCCCATTGGTGCTGTCACCCTCTGCTCTGGGCCTGGCTCAGGGTGCATTTTTTGGGTGAGCTGTCACAGTCACAACCCAGAGAGATTCCCTGGGATAGGGCACCTCTGAACAGATGTTCTGTGCCTAACCACATCCATTTTGACTCCACAGAAAACCCTGTATGGTGCCAACGTGATTATCTTTGAAGGCATCATGGCGTTTGCAGACAAGGAGCTCCTGAAGGTGAGGAAGAGTTTTGAAGCAGTTCCAAGGTGAGGTGGAGGGAGGATAGTCTCTTCTGAGGTCCTGCAGCAGGGAGGTGACCTCTTCCAGGTTACACCAGATGCTGCAGCACTTCCCTGGGTAGGAGAAATAGGCTTTGACTCTTAGCAGCCAGGGAAGAGCCCCTGGCAGAGGTCAAGTGCTTTAGCAAACACCTCAATCTCAGCCATTTGTGCCCTGAAAACAGGAGCTGAGTGGTGACCTGGTTGCTGGCAGTGCTGGTGCATAAACACAACTAGAAATAGCCCACCTCCACACTGCATTTGCTTTAGTTTGCACAGCCAGAGGCAAGGTCTGCTGAACTTCTGCTGCACAGAGCCTGGTGTTCCTAGCATGGAATCATCCAGCGCTTCAGGCTCTCTTGGGGATTATTTGGATATATCATAGAATCACAGAATGGTTTGGATTGGAAGGGACCTTAATCTCATCATGTTCTGCCACCTGCCAGGTTGCTCCAAGCCCTGTCCAACCTGGCCATGAACACTTGCAGCTTCTCTGGGCACGCTGTGCCAGAGCCTCACCACCCTCACAGGGACAAATTTCCTCTCGATATCCCATCTAACCATTCCTTCTGGCACTGTGAAGCCATTCCCACTTGCTCTGTCACTTCAGGCCCTTGTTCAAAGGCCCTGTCCAGTTATCTTTGAGCTTTGGATACTGGAGGGGCTCTAATGTCTCCCCAGAATCTTCTCCAGGCTGTACAATCCCAGCTCTCTCAGCCTGTCTCCATCCCTCGGAGCATCTTTGCAGCCCTGACAAATGCTGCAGCAGGCAGTGAGCCATACACAGACTTATCCAAGTTCTGTGTAAAGAGTTTCCTCCCCTGCCAAGTGAGTGCTTGGGTTGCACTTTTCTGGAGCAAGGATGACCTCCAGTGGACAGCTGAGTGAATCCCCCAGGAGGCTCCACTCAGCATCCGCGCTCCTGCCTCTTGCAACTAAGGACCTGCTGTGCTGGGCTCCTTTCCAGCATGAATTCCCTGCCTGTGGGAGAGGCTTGGAATGAGATGCTCTTTAAAGCCCCTTCCAATTCAAACCATCCAAGGATTCTTTGGTTAAGGAGTCAGTGCTTGGTGTGTCACGGACACTGGCTCCTCTTATCTCCTCCTTGCTCTTAAATAATATCCAGCCAAAGTGTTGGAGCTGGTTAGTGGTAGGGACAGAGTTTGGAGCAGGACAGGTCTCAGGTGACACAAGAATAAGGTGGCAGCAAGGGGCTCAGAGTAGCACCACTCAGGTTCCAGAGAAAAGCTCTGCACAGAGCAGAGCCAGGCTCTGTTAAACAGATACTGGGCTGGGCTCAGCCCTGCTTGGGGCTGCAGGGGAAGGTGGGTTGAGTCCCACACCTGACCAGGTGGGGTTTGTCCCCTCCCCTGTCCTTTCAGCTCTTGGATCTGAAGATATTCGTGGACACAGACTCAGACATCCGCTTGGTGCGCCGCCTGCGCAGGGACATCAGTGAGCGTGGCCGGGACATCGAGGGGGTCATCAAGCAGTACAACAAGTTTGTCAAGCCTGCCTTTGACCAGTACATCCAGCCCACCATGCGGCTGGCAGACATTGTTGTCCCCCGAGGTACCTGCCCAGGGCTGTCCTCAGTGCACCCCTGAGACCCCTCAGCTCTGGGCTTTGGGGTTTTCTGAGCCCTAACCCTAGGCAGAGCAGAAAAAGCAGCCTTAGGCTGAGGCTGGTACCAAGCAGAAAGGTGTGGAGGGAGCCACGTTTATGTCCCTTGTGTTCCCCTTGGCATGCCTTTTGTGACTGCAGAGTCCCTGGAGCTCTGGGCTTTGTGGTTTTCTGAATCCTAACCCTCGGTGGAGCAGAAAAAGCAGCATGGTGGTTACATTGGTGCCAAGCAGAAAGGACTGCTACAACATGGCTCCCTCCACACCTATGTTCTCCTTAGCATGCCTTTTGTAGCCTCAGAGTCCTTGGAGCTCTCTCTGGCTGGTGAGGACACAGAGTGGCTGTCCCATGCCAAAGCAAAGGTCCTTGCAGCTGAGGGTCTCTGAACACTGCCCAGTTGCATGGGAAAAGTCTGTACTTTTTCCTCAGCCCTACTAGCTCCTGCAGCACTGTAATTTATGAGCTGGAAGTGACTTGGAGATACCCAGTAACAGATTATTGAATAAGAATTTAATAAAAGCTGGAATGTCTCCTGCTTTGCAAGGAAAGGGCTGTTTGGGGTAGCAGTGTGGTTTTGAATATAATGGGGAATTAGGGAAGAAACATGGGGAAAAAAAATAGTGATCCTGACCAGGGTGACTCTTCTTTCCCTGGTATAAAGTAACAGGACAGGAGGAAACTGCCTCAAGGTGCACCAGGAGAGGTTCAGATTGAATGTCAGGGAAATTTTCTTCACCAAAAGGGCTGTCAAGCCATGGCACAGGCTGCCCAGGGCAGTGGTGGAGTCACCATCCCTGGAGAGATTTGAAAGGTGTGTAGCTGTGACATTTGGGGACATGATTTAGTGGTGGGCTTGGCAGTGCTGATTTAATGGTTGGACTCAATGATCTTAGAGGGCTTTTCCAACCTTTACAGTTCTGATTCTGTGGTTCTTTTGCTTTTGGGTCACTCCAGGGAGTGGAAATACTGTGGCCATCGACCTGATTGTTCAGCATGTCCACAGCCAGCTGGAAGAGGTAAGAGCTGAGTGGTCCTTGGGTGGTGAGGGCAGTTCACAGCCTGGCCTGGCAGGGAGCTGTGCTCTGGGTGCCCAGGTGGGAATTGCCTGGCTTCTCCTGTGCTCCAAGTGTGGGAGTTCCAGTGAACTTCTCCCAGCCCTCTCCCTCAGTCCAGTGAAGGAAACTGCCTTGTGTGCTCTGGTTGGTCCTGGCTCCTCTGCCAGCTGTGGTCCAGAAGCAGCTTCCTTCCCTCCCTGGGGCAGCAAGTCATGAGGGGACAAACCAGGCACCCTCCTGTGATCTGAAGGATGTGTCCCCCTCCCTGCAGCGCTCCCAGGGCCAGCATTCCCCCAAACCCCCCACTGCTCTCGGGCTTCTCCTCTTCCCTCCTATGCAGATACTGCTGCAGTCTTTCCAGTCAGGAGCCCACTTTTCCACTTCCGTGCTGCATGCAGCTGCTAGGTTTCAAAACTCAAAGTCTTGTCATGTTTGAGCCCTGATCCAGGCACATGCTCCATCACTTCACCACCACTGACTTTAGGTCTTCTCCTGTTTGTCCTGGGCCAGTTCTCCAATCCTGACCAGTGGTTTGGGACCCTGCAATGAACTGATGGCATTTTGTGTTACTGTTCCCAAGCAGCACAGTCTCTTCCCACCCCACAGTTGTAGTTTTGGTGATGTTCCAGTCGTGGAAATGCTCTGAGTGATGTACTGGGAAGTGCAGAGAGCATGACCTGGAGATCGATGCACTGGAAAATAAAGGGCTTGATTCTTTCAAGTCTTTTTTGGAGCTCCCAGGTGGCAGGAGCTGCTCAGCCCTGGGATGGGAGCTGGCATGCCTTGGCATCCAGCTTCCCATGCCTGCTCAGG
The DNA here is from genome assembly GCA_013397075.1 of Rhabdornis inornatus. Classification (NCBI taxonomy): domain Eukaryota; kingdom Metazoa; phylum Chordata; class Aves; order Passeriformes; family Rhabdornithidae; genus Rhabdornis; species Rhabdornis inornatus. The sequence goes on from VWZS01000833.1 coordinate 304,722, forward strand.
AGGGACTGCTCTTGGCAAAAGTGTCTTGGCAGGTTCCTGCTGCTGGAGTACCTGGCTGCCTGAATTCTGAGCACTAAACTCTGGTTGGGAAGGTGGTTTCTAAACCCTTGGTCACAGGAGGAAGGATCTCTGCTAGTGCCAGGCTGAGAAGGGCACCCAGCCCTGAGACAGAGCCCAGGAAAGGGGAATGGCTGTTTCCCCCAGCTCCTGGGATCCAGCCAGGGAATATCACAGCAAACCCAGCACCCACAGGGTGCCACTGTGAGCCAGGCAAGGGGTTGGGGAGGGCTTTCATTGACCTGGGGAGGGGAAGAAGGGCAAAAGGCTGCATGTGAATTCAGGAAAATACTCCTATTTTTCCTTTTTTTTTTATCTTGAAACGACCCTGGTGTTGACAATGCTTAATACCGGTTGCGTTGTGTCTTTGTGTTGCTGCCGCAGCGTGAACTCAGTGTCAGGTAAGAGCCCTCACTCTGTCCTGTCTGTGCAGCTGAGGCATTTCCAATGCCAGGCACTGCTTGGCCTCACCCTGACCCATGGCAGGACCAGCAGCTCGTGTAGCACATGGCCTTGTCACCCTCCACAGTGACAAAAGGCCACCTTGCCCTTGGCTTTGGGATGGCAGGGACAGGGAGGTACTTGAGCACAGGTACAGCTGTGCACAGGTACAGCTTGAGCACAGACCCCTGAAGCTGGGACAGGGTCAGGTTTGTACCTGGGAATCCCCAGTCTCTGCAGGAGGGGAGCCTTTGCATCCTGAGGTTCTCTTTTATTTCTCTTCATCATCTAAAATGAACGATTTTCAGAGCTGCTCTCCATCCCTGGCGATTAAAGAACATTAAACATCAATTGTTGGATTAGTCAAAGCATCTTGAGAAAAGGGTGGAGAGCAACTTTTTAAACGGGCAGATAGTGATAGGATGAGGGGGAACAGTTTTAAACTAAAGGAGGAGAAATTTAGATTGGGTAATAGGAAGAAATTCTTCCCTGTGAGGAGGTGAGGCCCTGGCACAGCCTGTCTGGAGATGCTGTGGGTGTCCCATCCCTGGCAGTGCTCGTGGCCAGGTTGGACAGGGCTTGGAGCAACCTGGGATAGTGGAAGGTGTCCCTGCCCATGGTAGGGGAGTGGAATAAGATGTCTTTAAGGTCCCTCCCAGCCCAAACCAGTCTGTGATCTTGAGGGTGGTGGGAGCCCTGGACCCCTCACTGCATGCAGGGATCTACGTGGTGGCACCCAAAGGAGCATAGCAGCTTCACATGGCCAGAGGTACCAACTTTCCCACAGCTTCTGGGAGGATGCAGAACTGTTTCTGGAGGACTGAGAAAATCCTGCTGCCTAAGTCCAGCAGAATTTCTAATTTTTTGGTATCTGCAGGTGGGTGCTATAACATATATGTTGATTTACTTAAACTCTTCAGCATGGGGCCCCAGATGGGACTTCAGCTCTCTTGCTTCCATTAAGAAGCCACCAAGGCTTTCAGGTATTATTGTAGAGAGCAGAGGGAATGCATTACTGAAGATGGGTTTCCATTTAGATCTCCATCATTGCATGGAGATACTCAACTCAAGTAACCTTAAGATTTACACTTGGCATACAATGAGCTTTTAAAATAACTGAGATGAACAGGGAAAAGGCTCTGCTTTACTTATTTCTGCCTCAGCCAGTCATTTCCTAGACTAGACAAGTGGATGTTTTATTTTATTTCCCTTTGCTTGTTTAACACCCTGGGGCCTGACATTTCCATACAGACATGTAAGCTTCCCTCTGTGTCTGGAGGTCCAGGTGGGAAAGTGCTCTTTAGTATGAAGAGAAATCTGTTGCTTTAAAAATGGCAGGAATAACATTAGAGAGGAGACTAGTACATGTGCAAATATATATGTGTATATAGAGATAGATACTTATACACACAAAATTTCCTTTCTCCTCCTTAATCAAAGGATTGCTCAGTACAGGTGATCTTCTTCTGCACTTAAAAATTGGGTATTTAATATATCCATAAAGTATTAGAAGTTTTATGATAGCAAGTTTGGAAAAGTAGCTCTGACCTCTGGAAATACCTTCATGATCACCACGCTCACAGGTGGTTTTATGTTCTGTTTAAGGCTTCTATTTATGCCTCTGACAAAAAATCTGGAAAAAAATTCCTGCAAAAACCCAAATCTGTTGCCACTGCTGGAGCCCCAGTGCTTTACTGCTGCTGTGGTTTCCCCCAGCCCCTCTGTCTCTCTGCAAGAGGAGTGGGGTGGATGGAGAGTCACATCAAGTGAGATGTGCCTGGCAAATGTGGGCTTTTCATCACAAACAATTCCCCATCCTCTTGTCTGGAATGGCTGCATCTAAATGTCATGGTTGTTCTGAAGTCACTGCTGTTTGGTGGTGGTGGGGACACAGGGAGGGCTTTGTGCTGGTAGGATAAAACCTGAATGCTCAGATCTGGCCCCAGTCTGGGGTGTCTCTCTGGTCCTTGTGCTCCAGGGCTGCCTCTCCTGGCCAAGTGACTGGCTGAGACAGGCAGGGAGTGCCTTTCCCCACTCAGGTGAATTCTGGGGGGTTTAAAGCAAGTGGTGCCTTCCTTGGACATGCAAGGCTTGTTGTCATTCTGAAACCACGGGCTCCTGAGGGGCATGCTTGCCTTCCCAGTTATTTCCTCAGAGCACAGGTTGGACCTTAGCATTCTTAGGGTATTTCTTGTCCAGCTTTCCCCATGTCTGACTGTGCTCATGCTGGCGATGTGGTTCCATACCAGCACTCCCAGGTGGGTATTCCTCCTGGAGCCTGGCAGCAGGAGCTGGAGCAGCCAGCCCATGCTAAGGCACAGTGCTCCCAGCCCAGCCTCTTCTCCATCCCTCCTGCCACGCTCTCAGCATCCAGCCCTGCTCCTGGAGCCAGCTCTCTTTCCAGCCAATTCCCCTCACCAATCAATATTCCCCACCCCCAAAGTCCCGATCAGCTTGGCGTGCCCTTTGCCAATTGTGTCTTTAAATATCAACCCGTGGCGCAGTTTAATAGCCCTTGTTTGAAATGTCAGCCCTGAAAGGCAGCCGTGTACGTGTTTGAAATGCCTTGACTGCATCATCTCCTTTGTAGCTGGATGTCTCTTGTCTGCTTCCTGCTCGATAGCATGTTCCACAAAGAGCCAAGGATGCTCCCTGAAGCCTTGCTGGGAGATGGTCACCCGTTTCTCTCTCTCTCTTTCTTCTTCTTTCCTTTTTTTTTTTCACTTTAAAGCCTTTGTTCTCAGGGGGAAAAAATAAGTTTCCAAAATAAGACGTTTTCTTGACGTGCTCATGGCTGCCTGTCTGGATGTTCTGTCACAGTCTTGTCTTGGCAGGGAGGGACAGGAGGCATTGCGTTCCCTCCTTCCCTCCCAGGATGAGCAGGGGGTGACAGGGTGGATGGCTGCTGGAAGGGCTGAGCTCTTCCCTCAGCCTGCAGGCCCTCTCCAGTCATGGTGAGCCCAGGGGAAGGAAAGTCTTCCCTGCAGGTAATGCTCTGTTCAGAGCCAGGTTTTTCTCTGTTTCCAGTGCTCTTGGCTTTCCACGTTCTCCAAGGCTTGAGCAGATCATCATTATGCAGGAGGGGAACACCCCGTGAGCCCTGTGAGTTTCCCTGGGAGCAGGGCAGGTTGAATGAAGGATCTTTAGGTTGGACAAAGGTTTTGGTCTTGAGTGCCTGTGCTTGCTCTGAGATTGCATTGGAGCCCTGGGTGAGGGCTTGGCATGAGCCCTGGCAGTGTTGAGTACCAGGTTGGATGGGACTTGGAGCAACCCATCCTGTGGCAGGCGGGGTGGAATGAGCTGATCTTTTAAGATTCCTTCTCATCCAAACCATTCTAGCATTCAATGTCCCTCCAAACTCCAAGAGCCACTGTTGCAGTGTGGCACTACCTATGATGGAGGTGGGACAGTGTGCCTGCTGTGGCTCCAGGACTGTGAGAGCAGACAGTTCTTTTCCTTCATGGAGCCAGGAGTGGAGCCAGTGCTGTGGAGAGCAGTGGTGACATGACTTGGTCACCAAGGGAGGAGTGTTGGGTCTGCACGGTGATGGCCCAGGCACCAGACAGGTCCAAGAGCTGTTGATCAGTTAGGGGATTTTTTCCCCCTCTGACTAATGACAGTGCTTTCTCCTCTGTTTCATATCATGTTTGTCCCTCTCCTCTTAAACTCTCGTGTCTCCTGTCTTGTCTCCCCTGAACATCCCTCCTACCGGGTGACCAGAGGAAGCTGCGCTGGGATATGTGAGGAGACAAATGCTTATGGCAGTGTTTTGGTTGTGACACTAACGGGGAGTGGGCAAGGGCTGTGCAGGGTGAGCTGCCTCACTAACCTGGGAGGGGGATTTTGGGGCAGACAGCTCATGTGGTCCTGCTTTGCTGGGGCTGTTTGGGCCAGACAGAGGTGGGGGCACTTGAAAGAGAAGCTTCATCCCAAAAATGGGGCCTGTTTCCCCAGAAAGCACCATGGAGAGACCCCCCACAACACTGAGTGACTTCCAGGCAGGGTGGTATCCAGACCTCTCTCACTGCACAGGTGTCAAAGGAAGGTGTGGAAGACTTGGGGACAGAATGCTGACACCATTTCTTGGGGGTCTGTTGGCAGCTCAGGATGCTGGGGAAGTGTTCCCACTGCTCATGGATGTTGGAAAACCCTTGGCAGCTGCGACAGGGAGCAGGAGTCAGGTCACACTGTGACAGGAGAGAGGCTGACCATTCCACTGGCATAGCGGGATGCTGTGACACTACCTGGCAGTGATGGAGGGGAAAAGTGCCAGTGGCAAGTTTGGTCCTGTGCTTCTTGGTGAGCTGTAGTGATGGGAGATGATGAAAACAGCTCCTCTGGTTTAGGCAGCAGCAGTTTATTGCCTGGGCAAACCTAGCCTAGGCCATGTGCAGGTGTGGCTCTGTGTTGGGGGCCCATCTCTGCCCCATAAAGCAGGTGAGCTGACAGCTGCCACACCAGCACCAGAATCTGCCCAAGGCAGGGTTTGTGTCCTCACCACCACATGTGTTGGCATCCTAGGGGCTGAGAGGGGTTTAGGCAGGGCTGTGCCCCCAGGATCTGTCCCAGGCCAGCTCTGGCAGGAGGAGGGAAGGGATGGCTGTGGGGGCAGAGCTGTGGGAGCTGCCAGCAGCACAGCCCTGGCACAGGAGCATCTCTGAGAGCTTCTAACCTGCGGGACAGTGTCTAATGGAGTGGGCTCGCTTCACTGACAGCAGGGCTGGGGCCTTGAGGGCTGCTTTTCCCAAACCAGCCACAGGGTCTGCACACAGCAGGCAAGCCCACGAGGGAACCACAACCCATCCATGCTCTCTGCGTGGCTGCCAGCTGTCCTGGCTCTCTGGAGCATTCCATGCATGGGGGCTCTTGGCTGCTACACAGGACTGGAGCTGGTAAAGCAAGAAGGAGCCCTTAAGTACCCACAAACCTTGGGAATGTCTCGTTTGGTGTTGGCTCACTGAGACCAGGAGATGGCTGTGTGGATGGAGGCCTCAAGCTCTGCCCTCCTCCATGCCTATCCATCTTCTTTGTCTTCCTCTCTGCTTGTGTGCCTCTGTGTGCCGTTAATCCAGGTTTCTGCTTGATTTGAAATCTTAATCATGCAGTGCTTTAATTTGCTCTCTTCTCTGCCTCCCCAGTTTCTGTGTTTTTTGCCGGATGCAGCCACTGGCACGTGTGTGTTCTGATGTGTGGCTTTCCAACCCCAGCCCTCCTCCCAGACAAAGTTGCTTGTCCATCCTGCCCAGCCTTGTAGAAGCCAAATGTGACCTTCTCCTCATTTACTGCCACTCTCACAGGGAGAAGTGACTAATGGGGCTCCATTGTGTGCTTCCCTGTGAATGGTGTTCCCTTGATCCCAGAATAGCTCCCAGCCCTATTTGTTATGTGGAATGAGTCACACAGAGCCAGTCCTGTCCAGCCATGAAGTCTTGAAGCTGTTCCCAATTTGAAATGGGCCAAGTGGTCTCTAAAATAGTCACATTCCAGATATGTGCCAGCACTGCCAGCCTGGCTGCCTGTCCAATTCCTGGTGATATCTGGCACCTGTAGGTCACAGACAACCACAACAGCCCCTCATGACCCCATGAGTCCAAGATCCATCAACAGATAAGACTGTGGAATAGGAGAATGTTTTTGATTTTATTTTCTACTTTCTTCCCAAATAGTGGAAACCAAGATGGGCCAGCCACCTTCAGAGAAGCTGTGGCTGCCCCGTCCCTGGAGGTGTTCAAGGCCAGATTGGATAAGGCTTGGATTAAACTGGTCTAGTGGAAGGTGTCCCTGCCCATGGCCCAGGGCTGGAACAAGATGGTCTTTAAAGTCCTTTCCAACCCAAACCATTCTATGAACCTGGGTCAGCTGCCCAGTAGGAAGGGCAGGTCCTTGGGCTGCAAGTTCTCCGTAACTCCAGTGACCCTGGTTTGTGGGTACAGGTCCCTTTGCCGTGGCAGGGACCAGGCAGGGCTGGCTGCTCACTCAGTTCAGCTCAGTGGCCTCTGTGTGCGTTTGCAGTGTGAGATGACATCTGGGAGGATGGCTCTGGCTGTGTGCTGTGCTCCAGTCTTTGGGCAGCCTTCCCCAGACCTTCTGACCATGTGTTTGGTTTTCAGGGCTGCCCTGGCCTCTGCCCACCAGTGTCACCCCCTTCCTCAGACCCTCAGTGTGCTGAAGAGCACCCCTCAGGTGAGGGGCATGCACACCATCATCAGGTAAAGCCCCTGCTGTGGCTCCTGGGGTGGGATGGGGCTCAGCTGCTGCTGAGATGGGCTGGCCTGTCTTTGGGCTTTCCAGTCTCCCTTTTGCCTGTCTGTATGGCTTGGAAACACAAGACAGGGCAGATGGTGGTAGCCTCTGCATAGAGGAAGCTGTGCAGTGATTTTGCCAGCAGTTACTGCTCAGTGATTTTGCCAGCAATTTTTCTGCTTTTTACCTTGAAACAGACACCACAGTTTCAGATGGCTCAGATGGTGCAAGCAAGAACCAGGAAGGGGCAGAGACAGCCAGACCTCTGCCAGCATCTCCTGGGGCACATTTTGGTCCAGAGCTGACATTGCCTTTCCTCCCCTCTAGAAACAAGGAGACCAGCAGAGATGAGTTCATTTTCTACTCCAAAAGGTTGATGCGGTTGCTGATTGAGCACGCGCTCTCCCTGCTCCCGTTCCAGGTGGGTTCAAGGCTGTACATGCTGGGTTTCCTCTCTGATTCCTAACTCTCAACTGCTGGGGAACCAGGACAGTCCTGGTGCTGCTCCTCCAGCCTTCCCCATGGACCAGTCCTTTCAACTCAACCCTTGGATTAAAAAGCACCGGGACTCCCCAAGGCTATGGAGCAATGCTGTGGCCCTGGGTGACAACTCTTTGTCCAGCCTTGGTGTCCAAGGGTCCAGCCCCCCACAACTGGCTGATTGCAGGGCTCCTGTGAGAGCCACATCAGAGCCCCTGGTAACTTTTGTCACATGTTTTTTGTAGAGTTGCACAGTCCAGACCCCTCAGGGACACGACTACGAAGGGAGGACATACAGCGGGAAGCAAGTAAGTGGAAGCCAAAGCACTATGGAGACCTGCCCCGTGGGGGTGCACTGGAGCCCTGGCTAACATCAGGCTGGGTTTGGTGCCTGCTCTTGAGTATGACACCCTGTACCACCAGGAAAGGCAGGTTGGTGACCGAAGGTGCCATCAGTAATGTCACTGTGCCACTCATGCCCTCTCACTGAGGGTGGACTGGGAGTGGCGCAGCCCTCTTGGAAGGGATGTGCTTTTGGGTTGCCTGTTAGAGTCCTCAGCTGCTGAGACCCAGTGTAGGATGGTGGCAGCTCCTACACTGTGCAACCCCCCCGGCTGTGTGCTGCAGATCACCGGGGTGTCCATCCTGCGAGCGGGAGAGACCATGGAGCCAGCGCTGCGTGCGGTGTGCAAGGACGTGCGCATTGGCACCATCCTCATCCAGACCAACTGCAACACCGGCGAGCCAGAGGTAAAGCCCGGGGCTGCTGAGGACATCTCCTGGTGTTAGCCTGTGTGCAGGGTGGGGACGTGGCTCAGGTGTTTCCTGCCAGCCCTTTGGCAGCTCAGGAGTTATTCTGGGTGGGGGTTGAGTGCTTCAAAAGCTGCTCAAGTGGGTTTTGCCAGCAAGCTTGTGCACATAGGGGCTGGTTTGCTGCCGAGTGTTTGTGCTGGCTCTGAGCTGGCAGCCAGGGGCCCAGGGACAGAGAGGCAGGAGAGATCCTTCACTCCTTAAAGAGAAGGGCTCATTTGCCTGCAGCCTGTAAGCTGCTCTCTCTTTCCCCACCCAGCTCCACTACCTGCGGCTGCCGAAGGACATCAGCGAAGACCACGTCATCCTGATGGACTGCACGGTCTCCACGGGTGCTGCAGCCATGATGGCAGTGAGGGTGCTGCTGGTATGGATGGGTCAGCAGGGGCTTGGCTCTGGAGCAACCTGTGGAGCACCAGCCACAGCCATGCTGAGGGGATGTGCCTGGAACTGGCTCCTCTGCAGGAAGGAGGGTGTCAAGGCACACAGCAGAGGCTGGGGTAACTCACCCTGAGCTATCTCTGTGCATTTCCTGTAGGATCATGATGTCCCAGAGGACAAGATCTTCCTGCTCTCCTTGCTCATGGCAGAGATGGGTGTCCACTCGGTCGCCTATGCGTTCCCCCGGGTGAAGATCATCACCACAGCTGTGGACAAGAAGGTGAATGACCTCTTTCGGATAATCCCCGGCATCGGTGAGTGTCTTGGTAGGAATGACTTGTGGTGACGGGATTTTTAGTGCTTCTTGTGGGGAGAGGACGTGAAGCCCTTGTTGTCAGCAGCAGTTTAGGTCAGGCCTTACACTACCAAGAGCCCCAGGGCGCCTCCTGGGTCCTGCTGCCAGGTGGGTGTCAGGATCACCATGCTGGCTCTGAGGGCTGTGGGGCAGCCATCACCTTGTCAACAACAGGAGCCATTCCACATGCCATGACCCTCATCCAGCCCCAGGCAGAGAAGTCAGGCTGGGAGAGTTGGGGCAGCCCTGTGCCCACCTCCTTCCCTAAACTGCCACCTTCCACAAGTTCACCTAAAAAAAGCTCACTGTGTTCCTCTGTCCTCACTCTGCTGTGCCAGGAAACACTTTCACTGGGTGCTAAACCAGCCTACAGGCTGCTCCAGTTTTGCTGCCACTCAAGTTTTCCTGCTGTTCAAGCTGTCAGATAAACCTGCTCTGGTCCCCTTGCCTGCTGTGATGAGGACAGGCAGGAGGATGAGTCCCAAAGCTCCCACAGTTCTGCACTCTGACTCTCTCTCTCCCCCACAGGGAATTTTGGTGATCGGTACTTTGGGACGGACGCTCCTCCTGACTGGAGTGATGATGAGGATGCTCTTAGCACTTAGCTGGATGTGGAGGTGCCCCTGGCACTAGGCAGCTTCAGCACTGCACCTTAACCCCTCTGTCCAGTGCAGATTCCTCCTTCCTCTCACCAAGCATAGATTTTTTTTTTCAAATCTTCTTTGGAGATCTAGGGCATATTTTTTCAGAGAAACATAAATCCTAGTTTGACTTTATGGACAGTTGCGTGTCCCAGCATAGAGCAGAGTTAATTTATTTTAATTTAAATATTTGCCTATATAACTTATTGGAGATATTTTATAAAGGACAATAATAAATTTTTTCTCTGGTTTTCTTGAATGGAGGCATTCTTTGTCACTTCCTATGGGTACCTAGAAGGATTAGTGACCCTTCAAGACTACTGTCCTGGGAGGGGAGATGCCATGAGCAGTGTTGGGAGGTCAAGAATACCACACCCTCAATTCAAATGAAGACTTGGTGCCAGAGTAGAGGCAGTTCCTCCTGCCTGAAGGGAAACCAAAGCCATTAGAGAGCATCCAGAGGAGCTACACAAGGATGGTGAAAGAGCTGGAGGGAAAACCATATGAGGAGCAGCTGAGGTCACTTTGTTTGTTCAGTCTGGAGGAGACTGAGGGTAGAAACTGTTGAGGTCTGCAGCTTCCTCCTGAGGGAGGTGGAGGGGCAGGCACTGATCTCTGTGTGTGACCGGAGATGACTGAGGGAACAGCTGGAGCTGTGTCATGGCGTGTTTCAGGTTGGATATTAGGAAAATGTTCTTCCCCCCCAGAGGATGGTTGGGCACTAAAACAAGCTCCTCAGGGCCATGGTTACAGTCCCAAGGCTGCCAGAGCTCAAGGAGCATTTGGACAACACTCTCCGGCACAGGGTGGGATTATTGGGGTGTCCTGTGCAGGGCCAGGAGCTGGACTCCAATCCTTGTGAGTCTCTTCTAACTCAGGCAATTCTGTGAGGTTCAGCTTGGATCATATCACACCTCAGCTGAAGAAGCACCAAGTGCCTGTTTTGAGTTCAGCAGCCAAAGTGAAACAGAGCTCACCCCAACCTCACCTCTTGCTGAATCAGAGCTGCTCAAGCCAGGGTGAGGGGTAGGTCCCGTATCTGACCCAGGACACAGTGAACAGGGTGACCTGTCACAGAGCAGGGTGACCTCAGTGGAAGGGGAGCTGGCCCCACGTGAGGAGGGTTCAGCCAGAGGAGGCTGTGATCTCCAGGGCTGAATATGGAGCATTTTCGTTCCCTGCAGGATTTCAAGTACCAACCCAACATCTTTGTGTAGGAGATAAACATCCCAAGAGGAGCAAACCTGCCTCTTGTATGGGTATCCCTGGCCTGGAGCCAGCTCCTAAGGGATCAGGCAAGGCAAGCAGGTGCTGTTGGCAACGTGGGATTGGGAGGAGGATGTTCTACCAAGCCCTCACCAAAATGGAGAGTTACCTGGTGATCACTCAGTGTGGTCTTGGGTATGACAAGCCCAAAAACCGCCAGTGCTTTGTGGTGCATTGTGCAAATTCTCAACTAGATTTAAAAGAAAACACACACCCGAGTTCCTGCCAGCACTTGGTGAAAGAAGGAGCCCTCCACTGAAAGCCAGGCTCAGAGCCAGTGCTGACACTTGATTAGTGTCTGCTAAAAATAGGTCCCTGTGTGGGTGGAAGGAGAGCTGATGAGCACAAATATGGGAGGACAGGCAGGCATGGGGGGTTTAGGCTGGAGCAGAGGTCGGCAGCGGTGGGTCACCGGGTCCATGGAAGAGCATGACATGGACAGGGACGTCTTCACTAGACCAGGCTGCTCCAAGCCCCATCCAGCCTGGCCTTGAATGCTTCTAGGGATGGGATATCCACATGTCACTTACTCTGGAGGGCAAAACACCTCCTCTCCCCCAGCATTTGTTGGTGTCTGCTTTCAGGCAGACAGGACAAGAGGAAATAATTGTGCCGGGGAGGTTTAGAATGGATATTAAGGAAAATTTCTTCACTGAAAGGATGCTCAGACATTGGAACAGGCAGCCCAGGGCGGTGGTGGAGTCACCATTTTTCCTTAGCAGATCCATCTTCTGCCTCAGATGTACGCTTTCCCCAGTAGAGCTACATTTTTACTCAGATCTGAACTACCCAGTCTGTCTGAATTGAAGAAGGGTTTGGATAAGACTCTTGTGCATGGGGTGTGACCTTGTGTCCTGTGTATGGCCAGGAGTTGGACTGAAGGGTCCGTTCAGCATATTCTATGCTCCTGTGGTTATTTTGCTTCAGCAAACCAGCCCTGTGCCCATGCTAGCAGCTCCCACTGGGCAGCTGCTCCTGCCACTGGCAAACATGGAGCCATCACCTCTCTTCCCACCCTGTGGGCTGCTCCTGCCACTGGAATATATGGAACCGTCCTCTCTCCTCCCACACTGCGCCTGCTTGAGGCAGCCATGGCTGGTTCATCCCCAGACGCTGTTTCTGGTGACTTCTGCCCCCGCTGCCGCCATTGCCCTCACGCTGCACCGCCATCTTGGATCCCTCACCGTCCCTGTCAGCCCGCCACGTTCCTGTCCCTCACACCGCCATTACCAGCGCTATCACACCAAATTTAGTTTCAGGGCTACGAGACACAATTTGTTTTGTTTGTGACAAACTGCTGGTAGCAAACAGCACCTCGGAAACTGCGTGGGCGGCAGGCGGCTCCCTCCCTCCCTCCCCTCTGCCTGTGCCTCACTGCCCCCCCAGCCCGAGGCTCTGAGGCCGTGCTGGTCATGGGCTGGGCTGGTGGAACACAATAAAAACCACTTTATTCTTACCAAGATATTGATCTAAGGCTTTCTGAGCAGCCCTGGCCATGAGACTTCATCGCAGCAGAGTGGGGGATGCAGCAGGTCTCTATGCCCGCCAGGGTAACGCCATATATTCAAGCTGAAAAAAGGACAGAAGTGGTGGGTTTTAAACATGGCTGAGCCCAGCACTGCACAGACCCTGCCTAGGACAGGCACTGCTCCAGCTCCCACCTGCTGTTGACCAGGAGCATGTCGCACATGATGACACTCCCTAATGCCTCCTCCATAACCTGGACATACTGGAGAAAAGGACTGAAAAAGAAAAAAACAAACACCTTCTTTTTTCTCATTGCAAACACTTCCAGGTGTCTCATTAAATCAGACAAAAAAAGTATTTGATTTATTGCTATCACAAGGTGCCCGTGGGCTCAGCTGCAGCCCCTCACTATCGCTGGGGTTCCACCTCCCATGGCAGGACCCCCGCTTTGGGCAGTGCCTTCATCCTCCTGCCATCATCACTATCCCAAACCCCCTATGTGGGACCCCTGCGCTCAGCAGCACCTGCAGCCCCCCACCATCTTTGGGGTGCCATGGCAGGACCACCAGGACCACGTGTGCTTCACTTCCTGCCTGGCATCCAGAGTGACCCAAACCCCCATTGATCTGACCCACAGCAGAGCCTCTTGAGCACCATCCCCTCGTCACTAAAAATAGATCCGAGCAGTTAAAAAAAAAAAGCCAACAGAAAAAAAGCCAACAGAAAAGAAGGTGAACAATGTCTGCTTGACCATCAAAGAGCAACCACAGTCATTTCGAGGCAGGAACACCTGAGACGAGGATTTTCGGGTTGTGTTTTCTCTTTCTGCAGCAGATGGGTTCTGTTTTCTCTGAAACAGATGAAATGTCTCCTTGCCTGAGGTAATGGCATGCAGAGTTCCAGCACTGGGGACTGCCCCTCTTGTGGGCTTCTTGGGGCTGGAAAGGAGCCAAGGGAATAATGGGTCAGAAGAGAAATTCAATTTCCTTTCGAACTCATTACCCACTTGATTCCTATCTGTACAGAAAGACACAGACCTTGTGGGCTGAAACCCGTGTGCTGGCCCCAGTACTCATCTGAGAACTTGGCAATTCATTGCAGGAGTGGGCTGTGCTGTCACGGTCACCTCCCAGACCTGGGTATGGGTGAGCAGTGTGTCATAGCTCTTCAAGACCTGGCATGTCCAGCGCATGGGCTCCGCAGGGCACAATCTTGGCCTATTGTTTAAAGAGTGCTGAATTTCCATGTATTATAAACAAGGAGATTTGCCAGGGCTGCCATCAAACACTCTGCTCTGTTAGCAGACATTTTCAGAAGTCAGTACCAAAATGTTGGTGAAAAATGGAGCCTTTTGAAGCTGTTGAATGAGCAGGTCAAGTTGTGCACAGTGATCAGCCAATATATATGACAGGCCATGCGTAAAGGTGTTCACCTGGTGCCACTGGAAACTTTTTCAGCAGCACCTTAAATCAAACTCATCTAAGCCATCTGCTGCTTAGAGTGATCCTTGGCCAAGCTCACTCACCACAGAGGCATTTAGAAACATCAAAGATATTTAAAAGACTTTATTTGACCTTAGTGCCTTTGAACAACGACATGAGATGACAGGACAAATGAGAATGGCCCCAAACTGACAGAGGGCAGGGTTAGATTGGATATTGGAAATAAATTCTTCCTTGTCAGAGTGGCAAGGCCCTGGCACAGGTTGCCCAGAGAAGCTGTGGCTGCCCCATCCCTGGAAGTGTTCATGGCCAGGTTGGGCAGGGCTTGGAGCAACCTGGGATAGTGGAAGGTGTCCCTGCTCATTGCAGTGAATTTTCGGTTTATATGTGTTGAATCATAGAATCCCACAAGGGGCTGGAAGGAACTTTAGGGCACATCTTGTTCCAGCCATCGGGTCTTTCCCCTCCAGACCAAGAGACACTGCTCCAGATGGGCCCGGATCCTTCGACGGGTTCCATATTTTCATGGCAGGCAGTTTTCCTCCTTTCCCTTTGCCCTCCTCTACTTTAGAGACAAAATGGCTCCTCTGCACACACTGAGGATAAATGAAAGATTGAAATAAATTGCTCTCCTCCAGATCTTTCTTCTCTAGGTTATGCATCACCGGAGGATCTGCTGGCTGAGACAGAGTGAAGGGGGATGCAGACAACCCCACAGCCTCTGGTCAGAGCAGGACAGAGCTTTGTCTTGTGGCTCCATTCAGTGAGGCCACATTTAGGAAACACTTTTTTGGGGTGGGGGTGGGAAGGAGGAAGGAGAATCTTCTTGTTTAACTGAGGAGCAGGACCTCTCTATCCCCCTGGGGACAGGGAGCGGGAACCCAGAACAGCTGGACCGAGACTGGAGAAGGGTCTGCAGTTCCCACAGGCAGGGCACCCCTTCTCACCTCTGCCTCCATCTAACAGCACTTTCTCATTTTCAAAAGAGTTAAGAGAACCACTAAACATGTTGGGGTTTCATTTTTTGCCTCACTTCTCTCTGCCACCCTGCCTGTCCAGCGTGTAATGGAAATTTTACCGCAGCCGCTCGATGAGCAAACAGGAAGCCAGCAGAGAGCGTGGCAGCTCGCTGTGGCCCGGCTCAGCTCAGCTGGGTGACAAGAAAGGCCATAAAAGACGGGGGTGGCAGGGGGAGGAGAGCAGGCCAGAGGGGCCAGAGCTGGCAGCAGTGAAAGGGAGCTGGTCCTGGGTCCACAGGTAAGGCAGGCACTGCCCTGCACCTTCTTTTTCTTCCTTCTGCAAATGATTCCTGAGTATTTTTGGAAGTATTTTCCACTGTTCTTCTTGGGGCCAATTGAGAGGGTTCTGCTACTTTATTCTCTGTACCGAACTTACTAAAACCTTGCTTGGAAAAATTAATTCTAACTGGCTTTTTCCTCTTCTTTTTCATCTGTGCAAGCCCATTGTACAAACCTTAAAATTCCCCAAAGCTGCTCAGATTTCCAATGGAGGTATTGGAGAAGGTAAAGATGGGCAATGGTTCCACAATTCCCTTACTCCTGTCAGAAAGATTTTTCTTCCTTTTCTCTGAAGGAAATCCAGAGTCCCTCCATTGAATAGTCTTGGCTGTGTGTGTAGTACTCAGAACTTCATCTGGCTCAGTCCGCATTGCAGAAGTGGAAGGGTGTTTGGACCCAAACAATGTAAAAAATCCAGAAAGGAGCTGAAAACAGATCACAGATTCCTTTCACTGTGATTTTTGTGACAGCTTTCCAGGCTCACTCACTTTTTGCATGGAGCTTGGGAAAACTCTTCCCTTCAATTTTGTACTAAGTTCATTCATTTTGATTGATAAGCTTTTAACATTCATTTTTCTTTCAACTCCCTGAAAGGAGGGTGTAGCCAGATGGGGTGGTCTCTTCTCCCAGGTAACAAGTGACAGGATGAGAGCAAACAGTCTCAAATTGCACCTGGGAAGGGTTTACGTTGGATATTAGGGAAAACTTCTTCACCAAAAGAGTTGTCCAGAACTGGAACAGGCTGCACAGGGCAGTAGTGGGGTCACCATCCCTGGAGGCATTTAAAAGAAGTGTGGATGTGGCACCTGGGGACATGGTTTAGTGATGGGTTTGGCCATGCTAAGGGAATGGTTGGGCTTGGTGATCTGAGGGCTTTTCCAACCCAAATGGTTCTGTGATTCCTTGATTCCCTGGGAGCAGGCAGGGAAATGTGAGGAGGTTTGGGTGAGCCCCACAGACAACCCCACCTTAAAAACAGAGCCAAGGCGTTGCTTCTTTGTTATCTCCTCCAAATTCCTCAGAGGTTGGGAGATCTGGGCACATACACGGTGTGAGGCACAAGGCAGGGGGATCGGCAGCTGCCCCAGCGAGGGGCACCTCGAGGACTGTCTAACCTGAGAATGGTGAAACATCAGGGTCAATCTCAGGTTCGTCAGCCCATGAGATGCCTTCTCCAGAGCGGGACGGGCAGCACCAGCCCCCACCAGCCCCATGGCTGCAGCCTCCACCCAGCACATGGAGAAGCCCAGCCAGGAGCAGGGGGGCACCAGAGCTTCGTCTGCACCCTGGCACGGCTTTGTGAGGATGGGGAAGGACCAAAGTGGGTGTCAGCCCCCAAGGAACAAAGGGAGGAAAGTGCCTGGCAAATGCCACCTGTTCCTCAGGAGAAGATGCTGGAAACTCGGCCATGCGTTAGTGCTGAAGTTGCCACGGTCGGGATGCAGCAGCTGCCGCATGTGAGCTGCTGCTCATGTGACAGGAGGCTCCGAGTATCAAAAGCACCTAATTAGGAACCTCTCCGACTCCCATCCGGATCTGTGCCTCTGTGTGCAGTGAGCGCAGCCCAGGGGTGAGTTTGGCATCCCTGAAAGCATCATTAACACATCGCTCCTCACTTTCCTGACTAGAGGAGGGGAGTGACAGCCCTAAAAGAGACGATAATGAATCCCCAGGCAGTGCACGGGGCCTGTCAGCACTGGATGTGTCAGTAATTCATGAAGTGAGCAGGAAAAAAAAGGGTGTTTTTAATTTTTCAAGTTGAGCTTCCCAAATAAAACGTAAGTCCAAGGTGCACTTGTCGGAATCACTGTCTTTCCTACAATTAAATGACTAATCCTAGTGATAAATGGTCTAAAACATTACTAGCCACAGTGCAGGCCATGGAGGCAAGGGGTGAACTGAGCTGCCTCTCTCTGTGCCTGCTCCCAGCCATGCCAGTGGCAGGAGCAGAAAGCTCTGCCCAGAGCCACGGGCTCACTACTCTGAAACAAGGTGGCCCCCAAAGCCCCCTGAGTGATGCTTTGGGCACCAGCCCCTCCTGCTGCATTGCTGTTTTCATCTGCCCGTGGGATTTTGGGGTCTCATTTGCCCTCAGTCCCCAGCAGGTGTGGGGATGCCCTGGGAGCTGCAGGCAGTGCTCCTGGCAGTGCAGCAGGGCCAGGCTCAGCACTGGTATCCGGGTAGGAGACAGCACGGGGTCAGGCACAGTGATAGGGAGAAAAGCAGGCTCAGGTGAAGCCCTGGAAATGACAGACGATCTCGATGATTCAGTGAAGGACTTTAAAAGCTCACAAAGCCAGCAGGAGGCAGCTGCTCCCCCTTCCTGCCCACCCAGCACTTGCTCTGCTGCTGCTGGGAGTTATTCTGCATCTAGGGGGGGTTAGGGCCCCCCCGTACTTGCCACCCCCACAGACCTCTTGAGCCCTTTCCAGTGACCCTCAGAATACAGAGCCCTCGTTTTTCGTGCTGTTCTTGCCATAGAGGAGGATGGGGAGGGTTCTTGCCATTCATCTGAGTTCTACCTAATGTGGGATGGTTTGCTTTTTCCCCTTCTCTTAAGTTTGTTCCTCAGGAGGGAATTTTAATTTTAGAGACAGCAGTGCTTCTGCAAGGTGAAGGAAGTAATTGCTGAGCTCTGAGGGCCAGGCAATGGAGACTCCAGCAGGGAGGCAGGGAAAGGCAAATGGATCCCTGGCATGGCTCCCTTGGATCCCGGGATGCACCCCCAGGTGTGTGTCTGTGCCGGGATCAGGCCGGAAGAAGAACATGCCTTTGTGCTGTCAGAGGGGGAAAACTGTGCTCCAAAAGCGCAGTTTGCTTCTGCAGTGAAGTTTTCATCTGTGTGATAGCAGGAGAGGGATCGCTGGGAGGAGCCGGCAAGCAGCCAGGGCTGCCTTCACCAAACAACTGCCGGAGGAGCCATCGGGAAAACTTTCCCTGCGGCGTGAAACGNCCCCCCTGCACATTCCCCCGTGTTCCCCCAGACTCTCACCCCCACGTGCTCCCCCAGACGCCCACCCCCGTCCCCCCGGCTCTCCCCCCGTTCAGCACCGCGGACAGATCCCGGCCCCGCTCCCATCACGTGGCTCCCACCGCCCCTATATACGCGGGGCGCGGAGCGGCGCGTCCTGCGGGAGGAGCGGAGCGGAGCGGGGAGCAGCGGGGAGCAGCGCCGGAGAGCGGTGAGACACGCACGGACACCGCTACCCTCCGGGAGCCCCGNGCTGCTGGGAGTTATTCTGCATCTAGGGGGGGTTAGGGCCCCCCCGTACTTGCCACCCCCACAGACCTCTTGAGCCTTTTCCAGTGACCCTCAGAATTCTACAGAGCCCTCGTTTTTCGTGCGGTTCTTGCCATAGAGGAGGATGGGGAGGGTTCTTGCCATTCATCTGAGTTCTACCTAATGTGGGATGGTTTGCTTTTTCCCCTTCTCTTAAGTTTGTTCCTCAGGAGGGAATTTTAATTTTAGAGACAGCAGTGCTTCTGCAAGGTGAAGGAAGTAATTGCTGAGCTCTGAGGGCCAGGCAATGGAGACTCCAGCAGGGAGGCAGGGAAAGGCAAATGGATCCCTGGCATGGCTCCCTTGGATCCCGGGATGCACCCCCAGGTGTGTGTCTGTGCCGGGATCAGGCCGGAAGAAGAACATGCCTTTGTGCTGTCAGAGGGGGAAAACTGTGCTCCAAAAGCGCAGTTTGCTTCTGCAGTGAAGTTTTCATCTGTGTGATAGCAGGAGAGGGATCGCTGGGAGGAGCCGGCAAGCAGCCAGGGCTGCCTTCACCAAACAACTGCCGGAGGAGCCATCGGGAAAACTTTCCCTGCGGCGTGAAACGCTGCAGAGCCCAGGGCCGAGCCCGCACACACGTGTGTGCCCCAGGTGTGCCCCGGTGTGCCCCTCTGCCATGGGCACGCGTGGCCCCGAGAGAACCGGGGGGCTCCATGGGGGTGCCCAGGTGCCAGGAAACACCACTCGGAACAATGTGGGAGTGTGGGGCTTGGCTGGCGGGTCCTGCTGCACCCCCAGGCACCCCGTCACGCACAGAGGGTCTGTCGTGCACACTCATGAACTCACACACACCTCCCACCCCTCCCACCCCCACAGCTCCCCCTCACCTCTCAAACCCCCAAACCCANGGAGCGGAGCGGAGCGGGGAGCAGCGGGGAGCAGCGCCGGAGAGCGGTGAGACACGCACGGACACCGCTACCCTCCGGGAGCCCCGGCACAAGGAGGGGGATCCCAAGCCCNTCATGCCCGGGGAGGAGTCCCGTGCCGGGAAAACGGGTGTCGCGTCCCCGGGTGGGAGATCCCAGCCCGCGGGATGTCCCGTCCTCAGAAGGATCCTGTCCCAGGACGGGGGGTGGGATTCCCGTCGGCGGGGTGGAGATCCCGGCCCGGGGGGCTTCATCCTCAGGGAATTTCATCCCTGGGGAGGGGGTCTCCAAGGGGGTGAAGGCCCTCGCGTGACCCCTGACCGCAGCGGGGGGATGTGGGGGTCCGGGGCGGGGGGGGCTGCTCTTGCAGGCTTCCGGCCCCGGAGTGGCTGCGATGCGGGTCAGGATGATTTCAGCTGCCTCCGTCCTCGTCCTGCTATTCCTTCCCTCGGAGACCTGTTCACCCCTGCAGTGGCCCCGGGGTCCGTCCCGCAGGCTGACCCTGGCCCCTCAACTCACCTGGGAGACCTGGATGGGAGCCCCGAGACCTCCGGTCCCCGGCACCGATGCCCTGCCCCAAAGACTGTGCCAGTTCCATGGGGCAGAGCCCACCCCGGCCCCCCGAGCCGGGCGGGGGCTGCAAACCGGCAAGAGGCGAGACGGAAAACCCAATTCGTTGGATCTCACCTTCCACCTCCTGCGCGAGTTCCTGGAAATGTCCCGGGAGGAGAGACTGGCTCAGAAGGCGCTCAGCAATAAGCTCTTGCTGCAGACTATAGGGAAATGAGAGAGGATCCTTGGAGGTGGGGGAATAAAGGAGACCGACCCCGTAACAAGACACCACGGCAGATCGGAGAACGGGGGGGATGCTGTGGGCTGCAGCCGTGCCCAGGGAGTCCCCACCTTGCGCGGCAGTGTTCCTGTCACCGCGTCCCGCGTGTCACTGTTGTGCATTAAAGTCACAGTCGTACCTGCCCTGCTGCTGTGCTCTTATGCTTCCTTGCTTGCTGTCATAAATCTGTGGACCTGAACCAGGTTGCCCCAAAAACACCAGAGCAATCCCAGATGCTTCCTTGGGTGAAAAACATCTGCATAAACAGCTCTGAATGATGCAGGTAGTGCCACCCCGGCTGGAAGCTGCACCCTGAGACCCAACCAAGGCTTTTCCAGTATCCCTGAGAATGGCTCCAAAAGCTGCTGCTTCCCAACTTTGCAGCAAGCCTGCACCTTTTTGTGTCACAGCTGGGATTTGGGACAAGGTTTAGTGACACCTGATCTTGGCGGTTCTTGGAGGAAGATGAGCACCTGTGTAAAAGATTGGCAGCAAGTGTACTGCAGCCCCCCAGGGGCCCCCTCCCTCCCCAAGCTGTGTCCTCTCTAGGGCATGGAGCCCTCCTCACCTCAATCCCCCTCCTGCAATCACAGCCCCGAGCTTGGAGCAGCCATTCCCACCCCAGGCTCTGCAGAGTCCCCTGCCAGGCTTGGCGCGGCTGAACTGGGTTTGGGAGGGCTCCCAGGCACCACCGACAGTCGTGGTGGGAGGAGGAAAATTGTCCCAGGGTCCTGCCCTCCGCAGAGCAGGGAGGAGTCAATGTCCTTCCCCCAGGCCAGCTCAGCCATCCCAGCCTTCGGTGATTGACTGGGGTGGGCACAGGGCTGGACAGGACCTCTGGCACCCTGGGGACATCAGAGAGGGGACAGTGAGGGAGCAGAGACTTGTGGGGATGGGACAGAAATCACAGTAAAGATTAGACCATGCCAAGACAGGAGTGTGGGGAAGTGGTGAGGAGCAGGTGCCCGAGTTGAGCAGCTTGGTCTCAGCTTTGAACCAGTCTGGCCTGACCCTGCACCCACTCCTGCCTCTCTGGAGGGACTGCTCGGCCCCAGCAGTTTTTGGTGTTGCCAGGGCAACATGGGCCATGGGCAGGGACACCTCCCTCTAGACCAGGTTGCTCAAAGCCCTGTCCAACCTGACAACCCAAGTTAAAACACAATTTTGTGCTCACTTCCATCAAACGCAGAACTCACCTTTCCAAAATGAACAATCCCAGAGTCAGAACAGCCGCTGGTGGCACTTGGAGCAGGGACAGCCCCACAGTCACCACGGGCCCGGGGACAGGACAGATTTGTGCTGCATCTTCCACTCATCTTCGTTCTCTCCACCAGCAACACCAGGAGCAAACCCACTCTCAATAGCCTGAGTTTCTCCAGAAAAGGGTATTTTACTGCAGACACAGACCCTGTTGCCTCCCTCAGCCCTGCATAAAATTCCCACCCCACCAACTCTAACCTGCATTTACACCCCAAATACCTGCCAGAGTCCAGCATCACATCACGATCTTTGAACGTTAAGGTTCAAAACCAGGCCAGACCCCACGGTGGGTGAAGGAGGGCAGTGGCTCAAGTTCCTACCCCAGAGACCCTGCACCCAGTGTCTATCCCAGGAATGGGTGACCTCTCCCACCTCCCACTTCCCAGCCAGCCCCACCCTGTCCCACAGCCCCTCCCTCTTGTGCTGAGTTCCAGCGTACAAAAAAAGAGAGAAAAATCCAATGGGCATTTCTGCATTGAAAACATTTATTTTACAACAGTGGTTTCCGATAACTTAGCAATCTTTATTTTAGTTTATATTCGGACATACAAGACACAAATTACCATGCTAAAACAGAAAATAATTCCTTCTGCCGTCACCGCAGGTATGTACAGGAGCTCAGTAGTATCGAGTGTTACAATCCACGAAGTTCAGACAGCCACGTCTACTTACAGACAACTCAAAGTATGGTCCTTTAGTAACATAACAAAATAGATATATGTCTATATTATAATTGCTTCTCAGATGCATTTATACTTCAGTTGTGGTAGGTTTGGTTTGGGGTTTTTTTACTATTTTTTTCTTTTTTAAAGATGGGCTCCCCTTATCCCCCACCCCAGCCCAAGTTGAAGTGCAGTGCAAATGTAGGCGTGTCTCTCCCAGCATCCTCAGCTCCCTATGGCTCTATAAAGGGGCCAGGAAACCAAACCCCACGAGGAATTACACAGTTCAGGGCCTTGCTCACATGCAAAATGAACATAAACCGCTGGGGATGTCAGCAGTGACACCAAGCAACCCATCCACACCCCACCCCAGCAAGGCAGGCCACGGTGAGATGAGAGGGAGGAACGACAGCAATCAGCTCAGCATCCAGCAAGGAAACAGCATATTTGGAATTGCCAAACTTGGAGTTCATCAACCATGTTGGTCACAAACCAAACTTCAGCAGTGTCAGCAGTAAAAATCTCCCCAGTATTCCCTCATTTCTGCTGGGAAGCAGGAACCCCTGGTGTGCTGCATGGCAGGAACAGCCCCAGGCAGGAGCAGCCTGAGGAGGAGGAGGGCAGTGGTGACTCTGTCCAGTATGGCATGGTGGGACTCACATGTGCATCAGCCACAACTGTTGTGCCTTCACGTGGATCACTGCCAGCTTCAGGTGTAGGAATTTCAGTAACTCCAAGTCCTTATGGAACCAACCTGCAAGAAGAGGGACGGTACCTGGCCACGCAAACACCACACTGCCCATGTGGGAACTCCCCCCAAGCAGGGTGTGGGGAGCAGGAGCTGCTTCTCCCACTCCATTTATTTATACAACAGGCTCCTTCACCATGTCCTCACCAGTCCCTCAACCCCACAGGTCGGGTTTGGGTTTTCCTGCAGCTGAGAGCAAAGAAGCACAATCGTGGCCACACAAAAATCACACCTTTCCCCTATCTGGCTGAGTTCAGAGCACTACTTGGAGCCAAATCTCACATTTTTACCACCAAAGAAAAACCCAAGGTGCACACCTGTTGTATAAATATATACATATGTGCATATATACATACGTACACACACGTGATGCTGCAGCCCACACCCTCAGCACGGGGTGGACCTTGCTCTGTGAGCTCACCCAGCCCTGCTCTGGGGAGTCCAATGTGGCGAAAACCAGGGAGAAAACCCAAATCCATGTGTTCTATCACAGCTTCAGTGATGAGCACATCAACCACAACTAAACACCCCACGTGCCAGCTGCACAAGTTCCAGTCACTCCAGAGCTGCCCCTCTGCCAGGTCTCCTTCCTCTCCTCCTAAGGAAAGCTGGAGCAGGCAGAGCCCTGTTCCAGCCAGAGGAGCTGGGACAAGGGGCAGCTCATGGAATTCAAGTAGATTGTTAAATTTTTGGAATGGTTTGATAAGCAATCGCTCACAGACTGCAAGAGAACACCCACAGGGCTGGGAGAGGGAGCAGAGAAGACAACAGCACTCGGGAATGAACAGCCAGTTTATATAAGAGCTTCCTCTATACATATACATACATATATATATATATAACCACCAGAAATTCCCAGCATCTATCCTTTGAACATCAAAACGAACTGTGCACGTAACATTGGCATAATGAAAGTTCATCTTCCAGATTTCTGGCATTTGGCTTGTGCAAACATCAGACAGCCAGCTTCCCTCCCGTGGCTTCTCCTCGTAAAGGAAGTGTCTTCTTGGAAGAACACAGGAATTGCAGTCTTGCTGAGTCCCAGGCAGTCCCAGTAAGCCTCCAAAGGCAGCTCATGGAGGGGACCATGGATCTTGTGGGAGCTGAACACTGACAAATTTCCTGCCACCTGGTGAGCTACCGGCTACAACTCTTTTGAGAGATTTTAAGCAGCTGTTGGTGCAATGAGACACTACAAACTAGATGATCTCCACTAGAATACAGAGAAGCAGCACCAGATGCTGAAGCATGTGAAGTTTATATTGACCTGACACTATAAACTATAACTGGGAGATTACGGTTCAGTGCTCCACGATTAATGCATTTAAACACCATTCGGAATTACTGACACAAGGTGGGGGCTGCACACTGCCCTGACCACCCTGCCAGAGTAACCTGTTAAACATGATGCCAAGACACAGGTGCACTAGGTACAAAAAACCTGCAGCATAAATTTCCTAAATTATCCAGAACTGGCAAAAAGATCAAAGGGCACCAGAGGAAGTAAGAAAGCAGTTGAGAGAAGCAGGTGCCTCTCTCAAGGAGCGTGCATGGTACAAATGCTCTGGAACAGCCCCTCAGAATACACCGGTGTCCCCCCACACCACTAAACTGCCTCACAGATGGGACAGGAATAGTCTTTCTGTCAGGCTCCTACCCTGGTTACACCTGTGTGAGGTGTTTACAGGCTGACAGGAAGGGTTTGGAGAGCTGCACTCCCCTGACCACAGCCCTGCTGCAGGACTGGGTGTTTCTGTGCCATGCCAAGCCCTCCTCCTCAGTTCTGCCCCTCCAAACCTCCAAGAGGATCTCACTTCAAGAACACTAGGAGTGCTAATATCTAAAGCAGTTTTAAAAGATTACAAATCTAAAAAGAAGACTAAAAAGGGAACACGGCTATAAAACGTCACTGCATGGGACCGGCAAAGACTGACACCCTATGGGATGCCACTGAAGTCTTACATAAATTTATATACAGATAAATATTTAAGAATTCCCTAAAAAAATCACTAACAAAATGAGACTGGCATTGAAGGGGTGAAATGCCCCTTCAGTACAGTGCGTCTAGGATGTTCCCATCCCTAGGGAGGATGGGCAGGACAAATCCAGCATCTCCTTTTCCAGCAGCTCCATGTGCCAGGAGGGACAGCCAGCACCTGAGCGCTCTCAGCAGCAGCTTTCCCTCCTCACCTAAGCTAGGAATGGCTCTCCATTCAACACAGGGATAAATCAGTATCCTGAACACCAAACTCTCCAGATGGGATTCACCCCAATGGAGCTGCAAGTGCTAAGAAAATCGGTGCTGGAGAGGTTGGAGGAGCTGGATGGAGGCAGCCAAACGACTGGAATGGAGGACTCAGACAACTCGTACAAATGATACAACTTCAAAGAAACAAAGAAATAAATAAAATCCAAGCTCAAGTTTTAATTCTGCAAACACGCTGAACAGAGATGGACAGTGCTCAGGTTTGATTTTGGAGGGAAACATTCTGCACCAAACCAGGTCAGGCTGCAGCACTGGGATGCTGCAGCTCCCCTCGCCCAAGCTCAGAATTCCCATCTGAGCTGCTCCACCAGATTTTAAACCATTATTCCCAATACAACTTTGCATTTACTAGGATTCTATTTGGCCATTATGAAGTGCAACTCATGTTAAGAGCCTGGGGTACTCTTGTACCTTCCCTCCAAGAGGGGAGAAGTGGGCATTAATGTACTTATGTGCCATGACACGGTTTTGGCTTTAAAGAAGGAATGTTTAAATCACTTCCTTACATAGTTCAAGAAGAACTTCACTAATACACAACGATCCTAAACTCAGAGATTAAGCAGTAACATGGGCAAACTTGAAACAGCTTCAAAAAACATGAATATTCCTCTAGAATTACGTTTTCCCATCATTCCCTGTAACTGAGATCTCAGAAAGGTTTCCCTTGGAGCATCTAACATCACTCTGGCATGTAACAGACTAACCTCCTGTTCACACACCACCCACAGACAGAACCAACAGGAAAGCAGTCTCCCTCCAAACTCATCCCTTGCTAAGCAAAGAACTAAAACTGCAAACTTATCCTGGATGTCACCTTTCCCCACAGATAACTGTTCTGCCTCTGGTCCTCATGTGCTGCCCACACTTCAGCTCCCTTGTCAGGAGCCTGCAGAGTGACCCCAGGTGTGTCACATACTTCCCTGGAGCCACAACATCCCACCAGCCTCTCTACTTCTGTGGAAACAGCCCAGAGAGGTTAAGAAATAAGAGTATTATTCCAAATGAACAGTGACAACCAGCCCCCAGCACTGGGGGAAAGCAGCTCTGCAGCAGAGCAACACCCAACAACCATCTCTGTGTTATCCACGGAGATGAACACAGGGACAGGGAATGGAACAGCTCCCAGGGAACAGCCCATTCCTCATCCACTAACTTGTTCTGATCAGCCATGCTCTTTTACAAAGCCAAAAAAACTCAATTTTTTTTTTTCTTTTTTTTACCAAGAACACAATTTGCAGATACAGGCAATTTTAACCAGTGAATGTGGAAAGCACAAAGCCTGCATATGCCCCACCATATTCCAGAGTGCAATTCTACACCAAGAACAGGCTTCAGGCAAAATCTACAGGGACAGACAAAATGATATTGGGTTTAAGCCTAAAAATGGCTTTTTGTTCCAAGGGGTAAAAAAAAACCATTAACTACATAAGGACCTCAAGCCAAATCACACACAAATGTCCTCAAGGCCATCCAAGTCAGGAAAAGTTAAAAGTATCTTGCACTAAACCTCCACATTTCAGGTCTGTAAGGACTATGGGCAAAGAAGAAATGACTTAAGGAGCACACTGCTGAAATTGAGCCATTAATTAAAAGTAACAGATTTTTTTGGGAATTTTGGGGGCTGGATGTGGTACTAAAATCATGCTGATCTGCAAGCTCCCATGCAGGCAAATATGTACTTGTACCAACAGCCACAGCAAAGTCTGGGTGTGCAAACACTCCTCACTGAGCACTGAGACCGTGGGGAGAACATGTTGTCCTACCCAGCACGTTTAACATGGTTTCATGGCAGATTCCATGTGCTCCATCCTTGTTGCTCATGCAAAGACAGCAGGAAAATATATTCAGAATAGTTCTCTGGGTCCCTGCCCTTTCCTGGTGGTCTTTGTGCAGACCAGTGGATCTTTACCCTGCTCCAAAGCACCACCTGGCGCTGGTGAGGGAGCAGCAGACACGGGGGGAAGGTGCCAACAGCCCCTCTAGAGGAAGAGGGGAAAAACAGATCAGAGAGATGGGGGTACAAGGAACAGTAGAGGCATTGCGATATAAAACCATAATGATCAAAATTAACAAGGCTGTAATTACCCACTGAAACTGCCAAGTGTGGGTTCTCTGGAGCTCTTCTAGATCTGACTCTGGAGCACGTAAAGCACGTCTTTTAACAACAAAATACACCAGCAATTCAGCAGCTGTCTAAAATGCCTTTTTAACAGTTAAACCTCAGTAAACCACAGTTTCTAGAACAGAATTCTGACTTGATTTGGTTTCAAAATAGTACACAAAACCTTTCAGGGTTTCCACATAGTTGTTCCAAGGAAAGAGAGACACTGGTGTAAACAAATCTAAATGCAAGACAATGTGCAAATTATACAATATAAACACAAGGAAAGGTGGTTTGTTCTTAAAAATCCATTTAAGTATGCCACAAAGATGTTCATGAAAAAATGAAAGGGTTAGTGTATTATAAAAGCTTTAAAAAAAGACATGTAATACCCCCTTTGCCTATTAAAGTTTCAAATTATTAGAACAAATTTTAAAACACCAACTGTTTTTAAACATTTTTGCTGTTGCCTACTGTCTGCATTTTACTCATTTGCTCAGTGAGAGCCAGTTAACCAGTTTCACTTTAAGATTCTCATGCATTCAGAAACAAAGCTGCACTATTTGGTCTTTAGCATTACAAGAAAACAACTGAACTCAAATCAATAGAATTGTGCTTGGAGTTGAAATCCCACTGCCACCACCACAGGAGCCCATTTCCCAGTTGGTTTTGGTTCCATTGTCACTGGAGATCGCCTCATACACAACGAGCTGTTCAATTTACTGTTCAAAGATTGGCAACTCTCCCTTTTTATTTTTCAAGGTAGATTTATTTAAGCTGAAAACCAGCATTAGAGAGGACTCCAGCTCTGCAGGACTGGCATTTTTTGGTTCTTGGCTTTGTAAACTTGCTTAGATACTAACGCAGGAATAGAAGGAGGAATAAAAGAATTGGTTTGTTGCACTCAAATGAAAATCCTCAACTTCTAAAGGCCTTCGACAGCTCAGCTGTACAGAAGAACAGTGGCTTCTGTGACACTTTCTAAACCTCTTTTTTAGTACTGCTGCTTAAAATGCAGAATGTCTCCATCGCACTGATATTGTGACAACTCAATACGTTACACCACAGACATTTAACATAACTCCATACATGCTATAAAAAAAAAAACAACAAAACAAAACAGGAGAAAAAAACAAAAGAAACAAATAAGACCGTAGCTAAACTGCTTTAAATACTGCATGCTACAGCACTTCACGTATCGTCCAGATACGACACCGAAAGGTGACAAAAGGCTGAAGGGATTACAAAATATTTCCGGCAGGTTGGAAAGCTGCCTTCTTACTGTGGCAGAATTATTCCCCCTCCCCATTCTCTACTTCTAATGTTCATGATTCTAGTGTTGAGTTGGCCATGTATTTTTTTTTTATCCATTCTAATGACAGTGTTTCCTTAACTTAATTAAATCCATCAGTGTGGTAGCTGGGGTGAGAGTCAGCTGTGAGCTGAGTTGTCTCTGTGGCTGATGCTGGCTGTATCACAATAGGTGCGTCTGAGGCCTCTGAAAAGTGAAGACAAAAGGCTTAGCACACCAAGGAACAAACACAGCACTGTATGTTTTGGTAAGCACAAGTCACATCTCCCTACAACCCTCTGACAAACACCATTTTACACTCCTTTAGGGGCATAACATTAATTCCCTGATTTTCAGTGTGCACACAACAGCATTCACCTCAACTCTACATGTGGAATGCTTATTACATTTCCTTCTTCAATGCTTATTACATTTTCTTCTTCCTGTAAAAGCAGCTGATCCTCACCCACCATTCAGCAGTGCCCATTAAAATTATCATCAGAGCATACACAAGGCTCTACAATATTTTAAATCATTGGTTTAATCCTATAGAAATAGCTTCACAAACAGTATTAGAGCTACAAGGGTAGCAGTGCCAGCTCCTCTACACCTGATGCAATTAATGCTGCCTTGACACCCGCAACCTTTGGGTACAAGAACCCCTTTCTGCAATCCCACATGGCTGGTCTATATGTTACCCCAGGATGTGGAAGGAACATAATGATGGTCACTGACTGCTCTGAAGCTGATCCCACCAGGTTCAGTGAAGACCCTCCAGATGTTTTTAGCAACTTTATCTTTGCTGTCAGCATTACCCGTTGTAACTCCTGGCACAAACATTCCCTGCTCATCATCCATACCCCAGGACCTGATTTCTCCTCAACCAGCTCACTGAGCACTCCAGCAGGGACTGATGTTCATCCTAGACAGCTCACAGCATTTTCACCTACCCCTTTCATCTGACTGCAACTGTGCCTCCAAGTCCTCTGGAGAGACGTAGAATTCCTGCTCCTCGCCTTCGGGAGGTTTCGGTTTACACTTCCCACAGCAACAATTACAGCAGCAGCACAGACAGCAGCAGCAATAGCAGCCTGTGATGAGCCCACAGAACACAAACAAGGCCTGCAGAGGACAGAAAAAACAGAAATAGTCATAACCTGTGTCTACTATGCCATGACCACAGAGTTTGTGAGACTTGGATACAGAATCAGAGAGTAAAACCACAGCAGTGGTTTTGCAGAGACAGAACTTAGTAGCAGCAGCTTTGTACTTTATCACTGAGAAATACTTCAAATTATGTGCAGAAGTGGCTATGGTTCTCCACATTTTACACTGAGGTGAATACTGCCAGCCTGGTTTGCTTGAGTAATTTCTACAATTTAAGTTA
Organism: Rhabdornis inornatus; assembly: GCA_013397075.1. Taxonomy (NCBI): domain Eukaryota; kingdom Metazoa; phylum Chordata; class Aves; order Passeriformes; family Rhabdornithidae; genus Rhabdornis; species Rhabdornis inornatus. Next base: position 334,299 of record VWZS01000833.1, read on the forward strand.
AGTGGACTATTTTGCTGCATCTGGAAGAAGGTACAGGTCTAATAAGCACATCTGTACTAAAATCCAGGGCTACAATAGTTCAGGACAGGCTGTAACTTGCATAAATAACCCTGGAAAAGACTGAGCTGTACCAGCTGATGCAAAGGCCACGATGTACCTATGGCAGGGACTTGGAGCAGCCCAAGGCTGTGGGCATGGCTGAGGATTTATGCTCCCAATATGTGAGCACAGCAGCTCCAAGCAAGCCAGATCTGCCAGGTGCTTATCACAGTGACAATGGGCTAAGTCGAAGTCTTCCTATAGGTCATTGTGCAATTGTTTGAAAAAAATAATTCTACAGATAGCAAACCATCACAGTAACATAATTATTGTCTTCCTTAGGGGAATCAAGAGATGGAGGCAATGCTGGCAAAGGGTAGAAAAATGGACCCACGCAATGAAATGTAAGGAGATTTTCTGTGAGCCCAAGTTCACAGTCAGGACTCATTCTGCAAAATTATTGACCAGATGTTACCAGAGAATACCCCCTAAATTCTCATCTCTTCTAAATCTACTAGAAGAGTCCAAGCTTCAGTTAGTAACCCAGGTCCTTGCTTATTAGACCTGTATCACTGGAAGTTCCTAGAAAAATACTTCTGAACTCAAGATCACAACACAGTAAGAGAAGGTTAATTAACCCCATGTCAGAAATTCAGCAATTTCCAAAAGTAAAACCAAGAACAGTTATCAAACTGAGCTCTCTAAGAGTTTCCAATACCAATCCAGAATAACTCCTGTGCCCTTTTATTTACCTTTGCCCACCAGCTGGACAGCACGAAGTATGTGTTCACATTTTCTTCACCAAACTGCTCTGCTACATAGAGCCCCAGAGACCCATACTTATCGTAAATGTTCCGCTTTGTGGCATCGGTCAATATTGCGTGGGCATTATTGATCTCTTTAAATTTTTCTGCTGCCTCTGGATTATCAGGGTTTTTATCAGGATGATATTTCAACGCCAGTTTCCTGCAGAAAGAAAAAAGAGAATAAAACCTGGGATTTGTGTTCCTGCTTTTTTATTTATTTTATTTCTAGTTCTGTAGCCTGCCACTCAAGGGAGACTTTCAAGTTCCAACTGTTTTCCTTCATCTGTGATTCAACTTCCCTGATGATTCTTCCTTAGATGATAATAAAAGGCTATAGCAGTGTCTAACTTAGTCCACAGGATTGCCTTCAGACTGTTGGATTTGACCCTCAGAAATCCAATGGAAAAAAATAAGAGACATTGAATAAAAATAGGTCTGGGTTTCTTTATCCTCAGCTCCAGCAATTTCCACCACTAAGTTTTGTTCCTACTACAGCAAAGACACACCACAAGTCTAAGGTATAGCAGCAAAGAGTAAATAGAAGCAAGACGCCACAGCTGCTTGAAGAGTGTCTGAACTGCTGCTTCTGCAGTGTCTGAACACAAAAATAGAACAGACGATCACTTGTGGTTAATTCACCAATTCCTGTGCAGGAACAAAGTACTTTTCAGTTCAAGCTTTGCTAGAATAGAAAACACCTCCGAGTTTCGAGATATCAGGAAATCACAACGTACCTCCCCTAATCAGGCCAGATCTCTTACAACTAACAAAAAAGATCAGATAAAGCATTGATAAATGTGCTAGTTCTCACATGGCCCAGGCTATTTACAGACCTCAGTAGAAATAACTGGCTAAACATCTCCTTAAGAAGAGAAAATACGTGCTCCCAAGTAGAAAAATGACACGGAGCTTCATGCTGGCAGTTCTCCTCCACCACAAAAGGTACTGTCCTCCTACAGAAAATGACCACAAAGTCACGTATATGAGAAAGACAGTACGAGTCTGCAGACAATTACATGTCAGCTTTGCAGTGGGGAAATGTTTAGACAAACATAAAACAAAGATGTGTGCAAGCACTTGGATGTGCCTGCAAGTATCTCACAGCATTTAAAAACCAGCCTGAGTATCCCCTTGGGACAGTTCACTGTGCATGATGCTGCTCCAGTAAATCATGTCCACAGCTGCCACTTGTGCCCCGGCCACAGTGAGGGCTGAAATAATCACTGGGAAGTTTTAAAAACCTGGAAAGGGCTTAGCCAGGTTGCAATAATTAAATATTTTTATTTCCCATTTCTGACACATACACAAACTTCACAGCCCCCAGGCCAGCAAAGGATGTTCAGACTGAATAGGATAAAGGAGCAGCAGAGGAAACAAGATGAGCTGAAGGTGCAGGTAAGTGTGAGGCAGCTACATTTCACCCCAGGATCTCGTGGGGTTGTTCCTCCAAAGGAAAAACTCACAGTATTTCCCCCAGGAAAGTAAAATTATTTTCCAGTTGCTTGTAGATAAACTACTCAAACTTCCACTTAAAGCTTTTAGGAAGATAAAGCTAATTTTTGAGAATCTGTGATCCTGGTTTATTCGTAGACTTCACCATGTAGCTGCCCTCAGTATGTAACTTTGGAAGGGAAAAAGCTTTGGTAAAGGTTAAAGACTAAAGGAAAACAATTTTGACAATGAGAAAGATTATGCTGACCCCTAGTGTAATCCAAACACATTGCCACTGGTCACAGCAGCAATTGCCTTTAAGCAGATTTATGGGGAATGTGGAAAGGAAGATGTTATAAGACTCTTTTTTGGTAGTTTTTATTTGGTCAGTATGAAGCCATTTCATGTGTCCAACTCTTAAGGAAAGAGATATAGAAAAACAATCATCTTTTAAACTAGTAATTCCACAAAGAACAATAAATTTTGAACAGAAATACAGGAAAAAGTAATCATTGATGCTCTGTTTTCATCCTTATTTGTATCTTTAATCTCTATCTCCCTGTGCCAGAAGTGGAAATGACGGACAGCAGGGCAGTTCTGCAAATCTGTGGTACCCCTAAGACAGACACAAGGCTACATAACAGGAAGAGTTTAACTCTGATCAGTCTTAAAATTCTGCTCAATTTTAGGCAAGGACCTTTCAGAATGACACTGTGCATTTGAGAATTTGACTTACTAGACATAAGATGGAAAAATTTAAAGCCTAGGCATGTTTTCACACCCTGTTTTTCAAGAAGCAACCACGTTTTCACCTGTTTTTCCCACATATTTTTCTTGCAAAAGGTCTAAATAAATTAACTGAGGTTCCTACACAAATAGACCATTTGCTGAACACTGAATTAAAGCAATTTGTGCTACTGGGACAGGAGTAAAACTTGAAGCTTTACCTGTAAGACTTTTTGATATCATCTGAAGTGGCATTTTTGTCCAGCCCCAGAACGTGGTACAATGACTCCCCAGAGGTAGAGAGCGAGCGTTGCCTCTGGTCTGCCATCTTGAGCTAACCTGAGGAGAGAACTGGTCCCTGCAAAAAAATAAACATCAAGAAATGCTTAAGGAAAGGAAAAAACACACCTCTTGAAGCAAACCATCCTCAAAAAGAGTCTACACATCAAGATTCAGCTTTTATAAAATGTGCTTTGAAAAGGTTCTTTACACACACGGAAAGTAAAAAGTTATAAAATTCAGTGAATTATCAGTGAAAATAACTATTACATTGTTGGCACAACACCAGCCACCCTAAATCCCTACTGCATATACTCAACTCTTCTTTCCAAATTCAAGAGCTGAGGTGCAGCTATTGCATAACACATCTCTCAAGTCCCTTCATCTCCTTTCTTAGTCTTAATATTAAGATAATTTATTTATGATAATACCTATAAAAACAACACGGCAACAGAGAAGTTGATATTAAGTTGAGGCTGCCTTTTGGCACCACACTGGCATAGGAGTAACTGACTATTTCTACTTTCTATTTCACAAATTACATTTAAAAGCCCCCCAAAAACCAACCTTCCCCCCAACTCCCAAATCCCAGTCCCGGCATCTTATCACCAACACCAGGTCAAACAGAATCCTTAGACAAATCCAGAGCGGCCAAGCCTGTGCATTCCACAAGGAAAGAGGGAATGTCTGCCCAGAGATCCCCTCTCTCATAATTTAAACATTTAACATGCATTCTAGTTAAAATCATGCTACTTGAAGATAGATTAACCTCCTGCTCCACATCCAAATGTGACAGACCCCAGAGGTGTCCCCTGTGCCATGCCAGGCCCAGATCTGGTTCTGCCCTCTCCCATCCTGAGCACATCAGCTTTGCTGCTCTTCAGCTGCAGAACCGCAGCCAGGATGAGCATCCAAGAGAAGACTATTGGCTATTTTTGGATTATGTCATTACAATTAGCCCGCACCAGATTATGCAGCCTTTGAAAAAGATATTTAAAGCACCAGACTTTTCTAATTTAACCCTATGCCTTATGTAACAAATTAATAACCTCAGCTTTCACGAGGCTGGCTGAAAGCAACACCCTCAGCCCTCACCCCCTCCACTGCCTGGGTGAAGCTGTGGCCACACCTCTGCTTCTCCCAACACATGAGAATTGTCACACCCACACAAGGGGGACCAAGTGACAAGGATGTGGACAGACACATCACCACTGTTTTTTCAGCTCAGACCCTGCTGTTGGTTCTCTGCCCTACTTGGCCTCTCTGATTTTACATCCATTTAACACTGGGCACCAGGTCCAGTTGTTTTAACTGGAATACACCAGCTCAACCAAACTTTCACCTAACCTCCTACAAGAAGCCTTTGGCAATTCTACCCAGTTTAATTTAAAGCTTCCTGTAGGAGGCTATAAATTATTACTACTAATAATAAATAGTCTAAACTCTAATTCTCTGCCGAAAAATTCAAACTACACCCCATATCTGGAAGGTGGCTGTGTGGGTAGGGAGAGAAAATATCTTCTTTTCAAGGATTCTGTTCAGCACCAAAAGCTTTCTGTATGAGAGGAAAATTACTGAGTACTGCAAGACACAACACAAACAACTCACTTACTTGGGCATAATGTGATTCAGGGAAAGGAAAACCATATTTCAGGAAAGAAACCCTCCACCCAGGCACACAGCAGACACAACCCTCTGGGCAGCCTTTCCCAAAGGCAGCCTCCCAGCCCCCTCTGCCCCAGAGCTGAGGTCAAAGACTGATGATCCTGATGTGTCTCTGATAATCTACCTAATCACACCAGCCTGCTCCTGCTGCTTCCCAGGCTTCCTGCTCAGCTCCTCCTGCTCTGTGCCCATCATCACTTCCTCCCACCCTCCCAGGAACCTCCCTGCAGCTCCAGCACACCAGTTCCTGCCAGCAGCTCCCTGCCAAGTAGTGTCTGTCACTACTGCTCTTGGACAGGGACCTGAGAAGTCAGGAAGGGGGGAAAAAGCATCCTGATTAGAATTTCACATGTTGATTTAGCCCTTCTGAAGAAGATACTGCTTCAAACAGGAGCTTCCAGGGCATTGTGGACATTTTTGCTAAAAGCTCTATTCAAGCATAACAGGCCTCCTGTAACATCAATCCAACACGGCCTTGGTGACAGATGCTGCACATCACAGCCATACACCATGTTCTGCTCAACAAAATCTGTACTGTTCAATTAGGGCCAATTTGTTTAATAAAAATGAATTCAGTTTGACCCAGGCAGTATCTATCAGTCAGTCTGCAGGCACAGGGACACAATTCCACACTGCTGCATCCGTAATTGCTTCCATCTGAACAGTGCTGGGGATCCACAGCTTGGGGTAATGGGATGTTAGCATTTATTTCTCCAAACTGGTATGAAATGGACACATTGGCCTTGGCAGAAGAGTGGAGGACAAGGCAGTGATGGGAATTCATCTGGGAAGCTTTTTACTTAAGGGAACAGAGGAGTATTATTACTAGGAATGCAACCTTTGGCTTTTTAAACATGAAACAGACAGTAAAGGTGCAAGTTATTTCAGTTCAGAGTTTTCCTAAACTTGGATATCATTTCTCCCGCTGTTTTCACACGTGGCTCTAATTCACAATCCTGAAAGCTGCCCTGTATTTTTAAAAACTGTTGTGTTCAGCAGCAACAAGCCATCTGCTCCCTTTTCTAACCAAGCAGGATGCCCTGAAGAGGTTTCTCTGGGAAGGCTCTGGAGAAAGGTGATCTCCTGGATTAACCAGCAGAGTGTTTAACCATCTGAGTGCCACAATACCCTCAGTCAGCTCTACCACAACAGGCAACTGCTTTCAGCACCACCTCGCTGAAAAGATTAAACCTGGCAGGTAATTTATGGAAGTCAGCCTTAATGTTCTAAATACATCCATGGAAAATTCAACCTCAGAAACACTAATTTGCTTTTCAGTTTCCAAAAGAATCCTATCAAGTTTCATTAAACTGGTGATACCTTAGTTTCTGCCAGGTCTGTTGACCCTTTTGGAAGTTGTATTTAACTCATTAAAATGGCAAAGTGTTATTACACCCAAGGAAAAAAAAAATCAATAGTTCTCTGCTAGTTGAGGGAATTAAATACCCACAGAACATCCAAAAAAATCTCTGCACTGAAAAGGGTGACAGCAGATCTGGTGGCTAGAAGCAGGGAAGGAGGAATTAAACTCCATTTGATCTGCTGCAAAATGCTGCAAAGAATTTCAGTGGAAGCTGGCAGTGAGGGGGACAAATTTTCCCAAGAAAACATGCTGAGCTGTGTGGCAGAATGGAGGGTGGAGGTTCTGACACTGCTCACACAGACAGCAGGTGCTTGGGACAACACTGCTGGATCTAGGAAGGGCTACCTTGAAATAAAGGGATGGAAGGCTAATTCCATGGGCAATACCCACAACGTGTCGGTGTCATTAGCCTCTGGAAGCAGACTAACAGCAGTACTTCTCATCTCCCTCCAGGGCTGGAGCACTGGTTATTTATTCAAAAACAAACCTCTGGAAACTGTAATCCTCAACTATCACTTTTCCCATCCCCCCTGTGTAAGTCACACAGGCACTGCTGTCCCTTGAATTTCCTTGCTGGAGGAAAGACTGCTCTGGGAAGGCGCTGTGACTGCTCAGCTCCACTGATCAAAATCAAAAGGGGCACAGGAACACCAAACAATATTAGCTTTAAAGATATTACTACAGCAGGATGCTGGGGCACAATCTCCAGAATTCTAAATTTCTCAATGCCTGTATACTCACCAGTTTAAGTTCCTAACAATTAAATAAAATAATAAAATCATTCCCTGAATGCACATGTCAAGACACAGACCTGTACACAGGTGCTGTCCATAGCATTACAGTGAACTGTCTACACACAGTGTAGGGAATCTGGTTGGAAACAGCTGCTCCAAAAAGTGAAATCCTGCTGTAAAGGAGAAAATCCACCTCCTCCTGACACAGTGAATGATACCCACCAGACACAGGATAATGGGAGGTTATTAACCTTAATGGATATTGTTTGCAAAGGGGTTTGGTTAAAACCAGTGCACAACATCCTCCCAGTCTTCCAAAATATCACCAGTAATACAGAGAATGGAGGAATCCCCAAAAGGGAAAATAATAACCAGAAGGAATGACCCACACAGACTCAGAAGTGCTGGGAGTGCTGGACAGGAGGAGGCTGCTGCTGTCCCAGCTCAGCCCAACCCTGAACATGTCTGTAACACAAATTATCAGGAATGCTGTCAAGCCTTCTACAATTACAGTTTTAAGAGCATATTAAAAGATGATTAGAGAGTCCAGCTTGGAAATTATGTTTTGCCAGCTCTTACAAAAATAATGTCTAGTTAATACTTTATTATACGACTCTAGGAAGCACTCAAGTATTTTAGGAAAGATTTGGATTCCACAAAATATTGCTGCTAAGTGGTAAAATCAAATGTTGGTTAAAGTTACAATTCCAGCTTTGCAAAGATTCCCAGTACAGAAAATTAACTACAAGTGTTAATCTAAAACTGAATTATTCTATCCCAACCAGTATTTATCAGTAAGAATCTAAATAAAAACACCAAGCCTGAAAGCACTTCAGTAAATATTGATTTGTCACAGAAAGGAATAAGCACCACTGGCCTCCACATCCTGTCCATCTGTCTCAGTCACTTAGAGTTGTCCTTGCAATCTGGTATTTTTCAAGGGAGAAAAAAAACAAAACATTTTTAAAGGGGAGACAAGAGAAGCATACACAAGATTGCGTTACCACAAAAAATATGAGGTGTTTTAGCCTCATCTCCCTGACGTAGTAAGAGATTTTTATAGAAAACTTTGTATCCTCAGCAGTATTTGAGAAGCTACAAGAAATAAAAAAATCCAGAACTCACCTGGTTCTACTTCGAATATTCTAAAGTAAGTGATAACAACCTTCACACACTTCTAAAACTGATTCTCCTAAAGACAAAACAAAAGCAAATTAGTTGTTCACCAGTTCTGAAGCTGGGGATTCATTGATAAATTATCATCACATTACTGGACAGTAAAAACACAGAAGTGTTTTATAAATACTTGTACCACAAGTATCTATTAAGTCCCCACAATGTAAATACTTGTCTTTAGAATTGATAAACTCTCAAAATAAATGACAAATATTTAAAAACACAGAGTCAAGGCCTCTATGGTTTGAACCAGAGCTTCAGTCTCTTTCCCCCAACTTTTATCATGGGAAAGACACACACCTACCCAGTTGCATGGAACCTCTAATAACATTATCTATTTAAGACTTCAGACTTTTTCAACTTAGGCCTTTGTGAATATAAGTACTGAGAACACGAGAAGCGTGTTTTTCAAGTCTTGGTAATCTGTTGTGCTGTTAGAGAGAGACTGTAAAGCAGCTTAGCTAACACAGGAGACCCCAAGCTTTGGCACTGGAGCAGCAGGCACAGCCTGCTCTGGGGAGCACAACCAGCTCCTCTTGCCAGGACAGATTTCCATCAAGAAAACCACAGTGTCATCCAATTCACATTCCCTCATCCTGAAGCAGATCAGCCAAAGGAGAAAAAACAGCCTTATTTTGGTGTACAAGGAGGGAGAGAACCTGAGATGACCCAGCAGCACACACTTGGGTCTTTCAGCAGTCAAGGCTCCAGATCAGCCATCACATGGAAACAACAGAGCAAAGCAGCCTAGGAAATGCTACATGGTGCTATGGAAAAAATCAGGGAAAATCACTGCAACAGATTAAAATACCCTTCTGATGAAGCAGGTACAGGACACATCTAACCCACATTACCAATCACAAAGTCACTTATGCATTAGATGACTGAACAATAAACCTCGTGAGCGGAACTTCAGAGCAGCTTTTACCTGGCAAGTCATCACTTAATTGTCATACAAACCCTTTCAACAGCTTTCAGAGAACAAGCTCTGAATGCACTTGAGAAATAAACTCCCCATTGAATTTATAATTAGGCCTTTCATGGGCTGGAAGGTTCCAGCATGGCAAACAGAGATGTTGGGAATACACCCAGGGAGCTGCTGGCATTGCTGCCCACAGCAGTTGCTTGGTGCCATCTGTAAGAAGCTGCTTGATCCAGCAACACATCCCTAAGTGGGTATGAATGAACCAACCAACAACTCAATAATCAGCTTATTGTTAATGGATCTGTTTAGCTCCTTTGATAGGAACCAGCAAAAGACTTTTCCTGAATAATGAAAGGCAGGAAGTTAAACTTTCCCACTCAGAGCCCATGCAATACTAGAGGGTGGACTAACTCCCCAAGGAAAAATGTCCTATTTTGTGAAGCTATAGAAGCTCCCAGATTCTCTGCCCACAGCTTTCTTCATTAAAAAGTAACCCACAAGAACATTCTTTAAGCATTTATAGAAAGCTGCAGATTGCTAATGGTGTTGGCAACCAGAATTATGGCTTCCAAAACAGATGAAGACCACCTCTAATTGTGCCACTGATTCTGTTTCAGACAGCAAGCCCAGATCCAAGTATGTTGACAGTCAAACTATGTTCAATTTATAGAAATAACATGAGTAGAACAGGAGAAAAAAGTGAAGCCCAAATATAATTTGGAAACAAATGTACTTTGAATAAATGAGCTATCCTGCTAAGGTCAAATTGGGCAGATAATGATGTAAATATCATACAATGATGTGTGGATAGAAAGCTCAAATACAGGATCCTGGCCAGGGCCTCAACAAAACTCCATCAGCAGAAAAATAAGTATTTTTTACAGCACTTATATATATAATAACCAGCCATGTAGAGACTCAAAATGTACAGGGAAGTGTTGTCTTGATCTAGATGCAAGCAGCAGTATTTCCTTCAGTCTCACAGCTATGCCAATACCAAGTTTCATTAAGAGCAGGCAGCCTGATTTACAGCTGAAAATAACCAAACAAGACAAAAATAAATTCCCAAGGAAACTGCTTCTTGTAAAAATCAAAATATAGGAGAAACCCATGCCAGCTACTTCGCATCCTCCCTGCCATCATTGAGCCAGCCCAGCACCTCCCAGGGGTTTGCTCCTTCAGTTTTGTTGCAACTGGCAATGCCAATTTAGTGACTCAGGAATGTTTTGATCTCCCCATCCAATCTCATTATTCAGCAGGCCAGATCCACTGACCCAGAGCTCTACATAATACCCTGCTTGTAATTACTTGTAAATATCCCCCCTCCTTATTACATGATATTCACAATCCAAACAAAAGCAGATAAGATGAAAGGACAGACACTGGAACAGGAGTGCTCAAAATCCACATCAGTGCACGACACCCGGTTCAACAATACACATGAGAAAGAAGGAAGTCTGAGGAGAGGAATATATAACTATTTAAGAATCAGAAAATACAGAAATGAGTATGAAAATCAGAAAAAAAAAGATTAAAGAATGATGAAGATAAAAACGAGCAAAGCTACACGAATGCAAACTGAATTCAGCAATGCATTAAAACTGTGGTACATTTTGTAACACAAAGGAAGAAATTTGCTTGGGGAGGTTGCGTGCTCTTGCAACCATTTTGCTCATAGCAAAACCAGCTCTTCCAGCCTTATTCCTCCTGCAAATTAGAATTTATGTCTTGTTGTATCTTCCCCACATACTGGAACCCTAAATATGCTCAGCACCCTTTCCTCCTCTAACCAAGAGACAGATACTCCCTTTTCCTTGCAGAAATCAGATGTTCTCAGCTCTACTGGACAAAAAGCATATGTGTTTCTGGAGAACTCAAACCTCCTTCAAGAGATGCAGGAGAATCCTTTTTATTGAATAATTCTACTGACAGAATTGTCCTCATCCTGCTCCATATGTTGTTACCAGAAAGAGGGAATTATCTTCAGCATACACTGCTTCATAATCCATCTCCACCATGAACAGGAGCTGTATCATGGTTAGCAAATACTTAAAGAAATAAGGCTGTAATTAAGGCAAATAAAACAAAGTAAATCAATATACAAAATAGAAACTCCCAAGTCTTTATTTTCACACCCTTTCTTGCTTACATGACTTGCAAAATGAATCATTACTGGAAAAACAATGTGAAAAGGCTGAAGAGAAAGCAATCTGGCAAACAAGTGCCTGCAGAAGACTACCACTATTTTAAAGCACTCTTCTTTGCCTGTAGCTCTCTTGAAATGAAGATTTTTAACCTATTAATAGAGCACTAACATTTCCTATTTCATTAAAGCATCCAAGAGTGTGTTTTGGCATTGCTTATATTTTTATAGCACAACACAAAAGTCTTTCAGCTGAATTTTGCTATTCAGTTTGTGACCTTTTGATACAGATCACGTGAGAGATCTCATATTCATAAAAACATTCTGTTTTAACACATAAGCCCTGATGGAAAGCTGAGTATCGAGGGAATTAAAGTAAATGCATACATCTCCCAGAAAAAAAAGATCTTTACTGTGCTCAAATCCACCTGCCTCGAGAACAGAGGACATGTCTCCTACACTGAAAGACTGTGACACTAAAAACTTCATTAAATTCTCTTGAGTTCTTTTAAAAAAATATAAACACACAGCTTTTAAATAATTGAAATCTGGAACAATACCATTTTTCGGCTAAATTCAAGTCTGAACTGATGTAACATCCACCACAGCTGACTGCAAGAGAGCTTACACTGAAACTTGTGATAAACTTAACTACAGCGACACAATGTTGTTTCTCTAATGAGCTTAGCAGATTAAAATGTAGCCATTTAAGTCTGATTGACCAACCTGTTATAAAGACTTGTGACCTTGTACCCTACAGTAAGACTCAAACCTACTAAAGAAGGTTTTCCATATTAGGGAAGAAAATATGAAGTATTGGATTTGCATTTTCTATCCTCTCTCCTCAATTAAAATAATTACTCTAAAAACCTGAGGGGGGGAGGTTAGTGGATTCCCTGCTTAGGATTTCATTGTTCCTATTTAATCTTTCAGCAATATCGAATTATTGTTTATCATCACAGTACTTTATGTGCAGAGTGTAAGCATCACAAACTGCACATGGCTATAAAAAACCCACATCTGCTTACTCAGTTAGTTAAAAATCTCTGAAAAATCAGCAGCTCTCTTTGCTTTGTTCATTATTACTCTTAATTTTTCTTCCCTATAAATAGTGTTTTGAATCACTGTGACTACTCACTGCAAGTTCACTAGAACAAATTAGCCAACCCACAACATTCCCTGCTGTGGGTGGAGTGATGCTGATGCCACTTCTTCTGAAGAAGAAATACCTTAAACTTCTTCAAAGACAAAAAAAGCCCCATTTCTGCTAAGTGGGTTGTATAAACTACATCAATAAAAAAAACCCTCATATTGTTAATGACTACATCAATATAGCCTAACCTTTAAAATATAAAAGAACTCTCGGAACAGAGGGGTCTTCTCACATAAAAATGAGATTTATGCTATTATGTCACACCTAATATGGTAAGACAGCAAAAGGCTTTTAAATAGGAATAAAAGAAAAAAAAGAAGTCTATAAAGAAGTCTATTGTCTTGTGTAAGAAAAGGTTGAGAAAATCACACCAGCTGTCAAAACACGAATCCCTTGACAGACTGTTACAAAAAGAGAATTTAAGGAGACAACGTTGATCCAAGCAGCCCCTTTTTACAGCACAGGAGGTTTTCGTCTGGTCAAAAAGGAAGAACAAAGGGAGGTTACAAAGTACAGCAAAAAAGCCAAATAAGCAGTTTGAGACACAAAAGGAACAGAAAGGAACACATCTTTCAAATTACAACTTGGTTGGCAATGGGCAAGAAAAAGATTTATGTGAAATTAGCTTGGAAGGGCAGGGGAAGGTGGCTCCTCTCTGTGCTCATCGACAGCAGTAGGAGATGGAGGGGAAAAAAGTTCATTCCTATCTTCTTTTCCTATCAATTGTGAGGCAGATAAAAAGGTAAATGAGGGTCTTCCCATACACACAATTTAAATAATGTAGAAGTATGGCTTACAAACTGCAAAACGTATAGCAAAATTATTTTACACCTAATCTGGTGTTAGAATTGCTTTGTTGTCAAATAAACACTATAAACACTCTTGGCAGTTTCAATCATGAGCAGCTTTTGTTAAAGACTTTGAAATGAAGACTTTATTTTAATGATTAAAAAAGCAATAAGGAAGACCATTTTATAGCAACAACTGAAGGCAATACTTGTATCTTCACCTTCTCTGAAATTATACACCCTGGTGCTTCCCTTTTGAGAAACTTCTCCTATTTTCAGATTACTAATTTCTGCTCTTTGATGGCTGTCTCCCACCAAACACACAAATATTCCCCTTAAAAAGTTATGAATAAAAAGGCAAAATAAGCAGAATTGAACAGCAGAACTTACAAAGAATTTGTATTTTCCAGAAACAACCACCCAGACAGCTCAGGAACAGAAAAGTCAAAATGCTTTTAAATGATTACCAGGAACCCAACATCACTGCCTCTGTCAGAGCCTATTTCACAGGATATTAGGTTTTATTCTAAAAATTAAGCTGATTTATTTAATAATACAAGCAGAAAGTAAACTTTTTCCTCTCCCATCTACTTTTACCTCTTGCATCCAATCAGGTCCTCCAGCCTAAGATGATGAATAATTATTCATGCAGCACATGTATCTACTCAGTTAAGTTCCAAAGGCTTTAGTTCCAAAGATTATTTCTTCTGCAAAGATAAAAAATTAAGTGTATCTAAAGATCCTCTCTTCTCCTAATTGCTCAACTGGATTTCCCCAGTTTTCGTGGAGGATGGGGAGGAGACTATTTGATAATTTCACTTCCCCACAGAAACTGAGCAACTGGTGGTGTAAAATACATTTTAGGCTTTAAAAACAACCAAAAAACCCAAATAAAAACAAAACAAGTAACATATCACCAGGAGCAGGGGGTGTTCTGATTAGATGTGGGGCACAGGCTGTAGGTAAAACCCCTGTGACCACAAACCCAACAAACCAATACCCCCAGAGACTATCTCCAGGATATATATATATATATATATATATATATTCTTCACTTCATGCCACAGATTTCTCCCCTCTGGGTGCTGTCAGGTGTTACAGAAAAGGGTCTAAAAGCCACAATGAGATGTTTCATACCTACCCCATTCAAATCCCCAGCACGTGGACATTCAGAAGCATAAAAGGAGTTAAAACAACAGAATTCCACGATAAAATATGAACTGACCAGCACAGCTTGTATTACTCAAAACTTCTACTTGTTGTTTTGGCAGGAAATATAACTAAGTTCCTTTTGAAGGCTGGGTGATGCCTTCACTGCAAGTATTTCTGTTTCTTCTCAGGTGAATTAAACCAGAGCCCACATCCAGGGGAAAACACACAGTAAATCACAGGAGAAAGCACCTTGTGGTAGAGAACACATTTTTTCCCTAGTGATCCCAAGTTCATCCCTATGAATACAATGCTAATGTCACAATATTCTTATAATATCCCCAATACACCCCCTGCATATTGGAGTCAGCTCTTTCAGCTACAAATACCAAAACAAATCACAGGGCTGGATTAAAAACAGCTTTAATTTCAACTGGCGTTCTCTTACAGGAGACAAACTCTTTGGTATTTTCTAACCATACAGTGTGGTTTCACCAACAAGAAGATTTATTTTATACTACTCCCCCACAAACCATAACAATATTTATTTTCGCTGTTTTCTCACTCTGCATACATTTAATCTGCAGACTGCCTGATGAAGGATGTCCTCAGTTCCACCACTCAGTCTAGCAACAGTATTTCATGGCTGCTTAAAAAGGAAAAAAAAAAAGGCAGTCCATAATTTAGAAATAATAAGGCAACAATGAATGCATTTGCCCTACTGGTTTTCCCACTAACTCACTGGTGATTTAATAAAAAAAGACACAGCTTGAATTTCAGACCATAGCCTTAGCTTGAAAACCTGACACTTCAGGAAAAACCATGTTCAGCCTTTATTTGTAACTGAGGTTTCTAACACTGTAATTAAGTAAGAATTAGAACACATATAGATTTTCTACACTAGGTTTTCCGACAGGAGTCACATTTTCAGAGGGCTTAGAACCAAAAGGCCACTATTATACTGGGGCATAATTTAATCACTGCCATTCCCAAGGCCTTTCAGTTTCAGCACAAAGTATGGAATTATCACATTTAGTCTTTTTTCCACCTAAATAACTGATAATAAAGTCAGAAAACCTTATGCATAATTTTTGACTGATGTTTTTATTCCTCCCTCTGATTTTCACTAACGCTGGAGCATGACAGATGTCTCTTCACTCTGCTTGTATCCCTGATGTGATGTCATTAGTGCAATGTTAAACCAGGGTCACTCCTACATGTAGTCCCCAAACCAAGGGTATGTCCTCCTGGAGATCCTTAATGGGAACAAAATTAGTTGTAAATCAGCACCTTTCCTCATTTAAGGTTATTGAAAAATAATATTTTACATATCTACATATTTAAACAGCCTCGGAACAGCACGAAGAGTGGAAGTCATCACAGATCCCTTTTAACAGCAAGAGGGACTCCCTGACCTTTATATGGAAAACATAAAAAAAAAAAGTCACAGGAAGAAATGTGGTTTTAAGATAAACTGCAGGAAACCAGGGTAAGGAGTTGTGCATTACAGGACAACCATAGGAAATGCTGGGTTTTCATCATCCAGGATGTTGCATCCAAGGCAGATTCCATGCCAGGCCCAATAAAAAAAGTCATGTTGGCTGCTGGCCCTGTTATCCAAAGCACTCAGGGAAATACTAAGGTAGGCTTGGGAAATTACCCTGTGCACCTTCCAAACACCTGATTAATTCTGACTGCCTGGTTTTCCCAAGTCAATTGTGAAGAGCCAATGCTCTTGGCCAATTTAAAAAGTGCAACAAGAATGAAGTGAGCAAGCGTGGAAACCAGGAACTTTGTAGGAAAATAAAAAGTGAGACATTTATTAAGGTAAATAAATATCTTCACTAATTACTGTCCAGACAAAAATATTTCTCTGGAACATACATTTATTCTGCTCTGTGATAAAAATGGTCTACTCCAAGCAAGAATGTTATTTCCCAGCATTACCATTACAGCCTTCAGAAGGACTGACTGACCAGTGATTTGTCAAACCAAACCCCAAAATTATAAAATAAGTTTTCTAAAGAAAAGACATGCTTCAGACCCCATCTTTCCTTCACCACTCAGACCAGAAGAACTCCAAGACACATCACAGAATTGCACACATGGAGAAAGCAGGGTCCCTGTGTGACAGAGCTCATTAGGCAGCACATGGAAAATATTCCTCAGGTTCTCAAAGAACAGCTAATCAGAATGGACCCAGAACTTAAATCTATTCAGTGCTCTGAACAGTAACTGAATTTGGCTTTTAAATTCAATTTAAAACAGGAATATTTCTGGTTATAGCTTCCCAGAAACAGGTCACCTCAGATTTCAGTGGACTGCATGGTCCCTTCCCTCCTCAAGAACAGCAGGTGAGGAGATGTCAGTGGGTGCTGGGAAGAGTGTAGGATCCAGGACCTCCAACCAAGGACCTACCAACCACTCCAAACCTCTTCCCCATCCCACAGTACCCACCAAGGGCCCCTGCCCAAAATGCCACATAGATCAAGTCAGGTGAGGTGTATCAGATGGGTCCAATGTTTCAGATCAAAGTTGACATCAGTCTGACCTGGAACTGCACTGGGATAACCCCAGTCCCTGGCGGATGTGGACTACAGCACATCTTAAAAAAAACCAAACCCAGCATTGCTTCAATTCCCTGTCCAGATGATTTCACAGGGATCCCATATGGCCTTTGTGAAAGCACATGAACACTTATTAATTTTATTCCCCTTCTACCTGCTTTTATCACAATGTCACATGTCTCCCAAAGGCAGACTACAGTCCAGACCCTGAACAGGATCTTACACATCCCATTTTGTTTGCTCATACCCCTTCCTGTAATTCTAACTATCAGGAGCAAAAGCACCAGCTTCCATGAGGACCTCTGAACTACAGAGAAGAAAAATTAAGACATTACTTAAAATATTTTTAACAACAATCTCTTAAGTGCTTACCCTCAGGAAACTCAGGAAGCAACCTGAAATTACAAATATCTCATTTGATGGAGCCTAGCCTTGGTAGAAGGAATTTCCTGCACCTGGCACATTCAAGATGACAGCAGCTATTACCACTAGAAACTGCCCACAACATCTGGAGTTTGAATCCCAAGTCCCCTTCCCCTCTACAAGCAGCTTCAAACCTAATTATGTGTTTCCAGTAAATGTCCCTAAATCCTCAAGATGTGAGAAGCAGATTCGTAAAGAAAATTCTCTGACAACTGACCCAGGCAAAGGCCTACATAAATAAAACTGCACAGTAACAGAAAAACCTGCTAAGATATAAAATAAGTAATGGCAGATGGAATGGAAAAGAATATTTTCATTTGAAGTACAGCCAAAAAATTAAAGACATAAAAGGGGAAATGCAAAGAGAAGACCTCTGAGTTTCTGCTTTTTGGAACTGCATAATAGGTCACTGTAATGACATCAGAGAACTCTGGGCTTCTCCCTTCCCCACTGCAAAACATGAGCAATCCAGAGGTTCTGTACATTCACTTTTTCTACAGACTGTCCCTTGAAAGTCACAAAGGTGCTAGAATTCCTGACACTAAACATAACTTTAGTAAAGACCCAGAAGAAACCAAGGAAGGACTGTGAAGTACTCTGTGACCAAAGCAGAAGCAGGATGGTGTAAGTGCTCCTAGAGCTAGCTGTTAAAAACAGTTCCTGACAGATATATAAATAAATATTCTCAGAGGGAAGAGGAAGCCCTGAAGGCAGGAGGGGAAAATGTGGGGTGCTGGTGGATCCCTGTTTTGTGCTTTTCTGTCACTGGTCTTAGATACTGCCTGTGATTGCAACCAGATCCACTGAACTGTCTACTTGCATCATTCATTGGTCAGAAGC
This sequence comes from Rhabdornis inornatus, assembly GCA_013397075.1. Classification (NCBI taxonomy): domain Eukaryota; kingdom Metazoa; phylum Chordata; class Aves; order Passeriformes; family Rhabdornithidae; genus Rhabdornis; species Rhabdornis inornatus. Next base: position 352,506 of record VWZS01000833.1, read on the forward strand.
CATCACCACAAAAATACCAGTTAATGAACACAGACTTATGCCACAAAACAGAAAAAAAGGTTCCTTAGTGATGCTTTGATAACAGGTAACCAAATGCCACCAAGTTTTTTGTTTGCTCAACCATTCACCCAACAAACTTTAGATGATGGCACTGAAGTATATTAAAAAGAAAAACAAATAAAGAGCCTTAATCTTTCATTGAGAAACTCTATTCTCATTTTCCAAACCCTTGAGCAGATTATGAAAGAGGAGACAGCAGCTGCTAATTTAACTTGGGCCTAGAGGACTCATTCTGTTTGCACCCCTGTGCACTACAAACCTTCAATTTTCTCCTTTCAATACTTGTGCAAGAAGATGAGAAACTTGCATCCAGAGGAAAAAGGCACTTATAATCTTACAGAATTTGGCACTAAACACACTGGTGCTGAAAACACTTCATCATTAACGAAAGAGGCAGAAAAAGGTTTTAAAAAGGCACATTTCAGTGCAATGCAGATACAAGATAAGTGCAATTAGGAGGAGTTACCAGGACATAAGAAATTTTAACATATGATAAAACAATCTTATTCATGTTCTCCCAATAAAAAAAACAATGTATCACCAATGCATTAAAACCCCACAATTAATGCCACTAATTAGAATTAACTGTTGTATGCAGAAAAAAAAATGGTAACCCTTCTTATTGGCTACCATCACTTTATTAAAAACATTTAAGCAATTTTTTGAGGCACTTTCTGGAACACAGGTCTTTCTATCAGTTTGCATGGCCTGAAATAGGAAGCAAAGTGCCTCTGAATGTAAAATATGCACATTCCAACAACTGTGCTTTGTATGTTCTTATTTATTAAGACAATATTTCAACTGAGCTTCTAAAGAAATCCTAAGACATCACAACATTCAAACTCCTTTCTTTCAAGACTGAAAGCAGTCACTGGTTAACCAACCACCATCACCATGGAGCACCAGTACTGCTTAATTCAAACTACTTCAATTATCAGAGCACGTGGAAAACAACTTCTTCAGGTTAAAAGAAACAACTCAATCTTTCACTTTGGTCCTGGATATTGGTGATGTTCCTCATTCCTCCCTCTGGTTTCTGCCATGACCCAACTGTCCCAAGGCCCAGGTGGCCACACCTGAGACAGGGGACAGGCTCACTGCAGGATTCTGTGCCATCTGCTGAGAAGGTGGGGGTCAACTCATAGAACCCCAGCAATCGCCAATCCACACACTCCTGCTCCTGGAAAACATCCTTTTCCTCAGGCCAAGATCCTCATCTTCCCAGGCAGAGGCAAAGCCTAACAAAGAGGACTTGCACAGCTCAAGAGCAAACTGTGAGGGAAATCAGTTAATGTATTAAAACTACCTTAAATTAATCCCTGTTTGTGGTTCGGCAGGAGAGCAGTGAAGTTGCCAGCAGATGCCAGTTTGCATGCTCTGGGGAGGTACTGGGAGTGCTCAGTCTGGGTATAAGATCTGCAGAAAAGTTCTGGCAACCCATTTCCAGACATACTGAAAAATATTTTGATCTGGTTAACATCGACAATACTTAAAAAAGATTACAAACTGGCAAACTGGTGAAAGAGAGAAATACGACAAATATCAGAGGCCAGTTACAGTACTGCTGTTCTAAGTCAAGTCATTCAGTGGATAGACAGGACTTGCTGAAGGCCCTCCCAGCCTTCGGTTGTGCCTGCTTTGCCAGAGAGGATATTCTCACAACTGAGTTCATAAATTCAAAAAACAGAGTCAGAACAGGAACTTTCGTATCTAACCTAAAACATGATTTCGTAAGTAATCCAGTTAGGCTTCCATTCATACTCCCTATCACACTGTTTAACACAGACAAAAATCCTTCTTTTTTGGAGGAAGCTCACCACGAGAGGAACTACAATGAATAACAGCATCAGTGCTGACAACCACCACCTGCCAAACACATAACCTGTGAGGGCAAGGGGGCTCATGCTGTCAGGCTCCTGGAATCCCAGACTGCTTTGGTTTGGAAGGGACCTTGCAGATCATTTAGTTCCACTCTCCTGCCATGGGCAGGGACACCTTCCAACAACACCAAGCTGCTCCAGTCCAGCCTGGCCTTGAACATTCCAGGGATGGGGCAGCCACAGCTTCTCTGGGCAACCAAGGCCAGGGCCTCACCACCCTCACAGGGAAGAATTCTTCCCTAGTATCCAGTCTAACCCTGTCCTCTGACAGTGAAGCCATTCTCCCTTGTCCTGTCACTCCAGGGGCTGGAGTCACTTAGGTACTGGCAGGGGCTCTAAGGTCTCCCTGGAGCCTTCTCTTCTCCAGGCTGTACCACCCCAACTCTCTCAGCCTGCCTCCACAGCAGAGCTGCTCCTCCTCATCTTCATGCCCTCCTCTGGACTCCCTCCAGCATGAATGTTCTTAAGTCATACTCCGTTACTGCTCTATGTTTTCCAAAGTACGAGGATCCAAACTCCCTTGCCGACTCCATGGATGCCTTCAGGCAGCATGGTGAGTGTTATGAGAAGTTTGTCCACACCACAGCTGCATTCCAACCCCTGTTCCCATCATCTGCTGCAGAACAAGCCTCTGGCAGGCTCCAATCATCCCGGGCAACTTCCCTGGTACAGCGAGGTCGGTGATGGTGCTACCTCAGCCATAAACCAAATCAACTGCCTACAACCCACTGCAAACTGAGACAGGCTACCAACAGAGCAGAGATGGATCCCTGGGCACTGGGAAAGACAGAAACAGTGTTTGTACTTCCTGGGAATAATCAACATGGATTATGGTCTACACCAGAAGACAAAATGTGCTACAAAACATTATTTTTTTCAGGCACTCACTGATAAAAGATGGTTAAATATAGCACACAGCCACCCTGGGGAGGGGAATCTTCCACTTGAGCCTTCAGCCTGCCATTTACCAATGCAACACATCCAAAATTTAGGAGGAACATGACCATGTTACAGCATCTCCCCTTTCATTTAAACACTGCGGACAATCCCGAAGATTAAATAAATGAGGGAGGGAGAGAAGTATTTATTTATGCTTACAAAAAGCTGTTTGGCTGAAAATCCCATCTCCAAAGCCCGAGTTCTCCACAAAGCATATTCTGCACTGCCAGCAACATGACGAATTTCTCCAAAGCCCTCAGAGCATGGCAAGAAAACCACAGGAAGCTGCTCAATAAAAATAAACTTCTTTTCATCTTACATTCTATATATTAACATCCATTTCTCTTCCACTCCAACTTCTGTTTCCCTTCTTTTCTCCCTCCCAGGGCATAGTATACTTGATTTATTAGAGCTAATTCATTAAAGCAAATGAATTTGGCATCTATTTCTCAGGATGCCTTAGTCAGATTAAGATTCTATCATATTCTATCAAAAGAAAACAAAAATGCAAACACTGATCCTAAGCAACCTGAAACCAACAGATGCCTGAGAAGCTGAAAATGCCTCTAATGAAATTGCAGTCAAAAGAATGAATTCCACTTCAAGGAGGCTGCTACAATCCAAGAATTTAAATAGGTCCAATCCTGACGCATTTCCAAAGGAAATCCTTGCAGCTCTGCATACTTTAGAGAGCTTAATTTACCCAGAGAAATGGGTGAACCACCACTGCTCAGCCACTGGGTGACTGCGGCCTGCAAGTCTTTGCTTCAAAAGCAGCAAACTAACACAGTATTTAAGCACACACACCACACTTTCCTTTCCTGACAATAAGCTGGCACAAGGCAAAGATCAGCAGATAGAATTAGATTATTTCACACCGGTCTGAGATGATGTACCAAATTTATACCCTTTTTTTTTTTCAGCCTTACCGCCGCACAGACAGCTCAACAGCAGTGTCTCACAGTGCACAAAAATTAACACCCCAAAAAAAACAAACCTAGAAAAGATAAAACCCTTTGGCTTTCCCTGTTATGTCAGACAGGATGGCTGTCACCTTGCTCCCTGTGGAGCAGCAGCTCCATCAGTGCCCACTGATAAACTCAAGGCTTTGTGTCACTGGTGTGGAACAGTCAGGTATTGATACAGCACAAAAGCAGGAGCGAGGCGCTATCAGGGAATCCGCTGTCTCCGTTCGGTCCAGTTGCATTCCATATCTCCAGAATTACCTGACCGGAATTCTTAATTTGAGAGCCAGAAGACACTGCACGAATAAACAGAAATATGCTGCCTTTGCAAGTTTCACGTTATAAAGTCTGGATTTGCTTCCCGCTGCTGGTACGTCATTCATTAAGCACCTCATCAGCCGAGCGGCTACTAATTATTTCGATAAAAATTGAGCAGGATAATGTAAGGAAAGGGAAAGGAAAATCACCGCGGCTTCTGGAGCGAGCCAGAGTGATTCACGGCTCCCACTCACACAGATGACTTTCATTTGGAATTCACCTTCCCAGGCCTTTTGTTCGGGGTTTTTCTCCCCTGCTCTGAGGAGTGTGGGGGGGCGCGGGCCCCGCACCGCCAGCGGGGAGCAGGGCGGGGGGCTCCCG
>VWZS01000833.1:357023-398232 GCA_013397075.1 Rhabdornis inornatus
GGTCGCGGCGGCACGCGCGCTCCGCCCTCAACGCCGGTGCCGCCGCCGCCGCCAGACACCGACCGGGACCCGGCTACGGGTAGGGGGCGGTGCTGGTGCACTGCGCATGCGCGCCCCCGACACGCAGCGCCCATGAGGCGCGCGCGCGCGCGNGCGGGCACGCGGCCGCAGCGCCGTGAGCGCGCGGGGGGGGATCCCGGTGGGAATGGAAGGGGCGGGGGAAGGAAGGGGAAAAAGCTGGAGAGAGCGCAGAAAAAGTACAATTTCCCTGACCGGGAATCGAACCCGGGCCGCGGCGGTGAGAGCGCCGAATCCTAACCACTAGACCACCAGGGAGCGATACTAGCGGTGTGTCGCTCGCCGCATTTGAGGCGCTGCCTCCTTGGCCAGCCAGGGATAGTGACGCTGGGGTTGGAGCTGCGGTGGGACCGGGGACTGCGGTACAGGGGGCGGGGGCTGCCATCCATCACAGGAGCCGGTGAGTGTGGTACAGGGACCGGGAGCTGCAGTGGGATTGGCGGCTGCGGCACAAGGATCAGTGAGGCCTTGGGCCGCAGCTCCCCACAGGAGCTGGCGACCGTGGCACAGGGAGCACTGGGTCCGGAGCTGTGTCACCGGGATCTGCGGGGCTGGGGCAGAGTCCAGGGGCTGCAGTCAGGCCGGGATGGTGGAGGAGCCGGAGCCTTGGGCTGCAGCAGCACACGGAGCACCCCCAGGACATCACCCGTGTGCTGCAGGCCGGAGGGTTCACTGCCTTTGGGGCGCTGTCCGGACACTCAGCCCGCACACCGATCCCGGTTCTGAGCGTGCTTTGGGCAGCACCTGCACCCCCTTCCGTTCCGAGAATCGCATCCTGACCCCCCAGCCCCACACCGGCCCTTGGGGTCCTCAGCAGCTCAGTGCACACCCGGTTCCCTTTAATGAAAACGAGTGATTGCAATTAGGGTAAATGAGGTTTTTAAACTCATGAATCTGTTTTTCCCAGTTGCTCAAGTTTCCTGGCACTCCTGGCTGTTCCCTGGGAAACATGGCTATTTCCCAGTGTTGGGTAAAAGCACAGCTTCCACCCATCCAGTGCATCCTGGAACAGGTGACCCTGGAATGGTGATCTCAGGAACACTGGCTCCAGTTATCCCTCCCATCACTCCAGTATGGCCCTGCTGCCGTGTGGCTTCTCCGTGAGGCTCTAATGGCCTTTCCCGTCTGCAGCCTCTGACTCACGTTTTAAAGAGATGAATGATGATGGATCCTATTTGCCAACAGAGTCATCACCATGAATCACACGCCCACACCCTCTCCTTGCTCCAGCTCCATCCCCAGCCCAGCTCTTGCACCTTTCCCCATCCAAAACACCAGCTACTTGTGGGGCTCCCCAGCACTGATCTTGGATCTTGCACGGAGTCTGCACCCAAGAAGAGATGCTGAGCCCACCCCAGCACCCCCAGGGGAACAGCAACTGTGCCCAGGCTGGCAGCCTGTGGTCACTACTTGGCTCTGACACTGCCCATTTGGCCAGGATGAGTACAGGCTCCCACTGCTGGATGGTTGTGCAACCCCTCTCAGACCATGAATGTCAAATTCCATAAGAAACGCTTGCCGTGGTTTTGGCTGAGGGTTGGAACGTGGTGCCAGCAGGGAAATGTGGCTTCTTCCTGCTTTTTGCAGTTAGTTACTTTTCAATTCTGCTGTTTATCTGCTTTGTGGGATGGAGCCATCTGCCCTCCCCTCACCTTAGCCTGGGTACTCCCAGCAGCATCTCTCCTCCAGGATCAGGTCCCATACCAAAGCCTCTGTCCTTAGCTCCACTTGGAGAGATGTAGTTTTACCTAATGAAGAGATGTAGGAAAAACACTCCCAACCTTCAAAATAAACACCCAAACCACACAAAACCAAAACCAAGCAGATGCCTCAAGCCTAGCTGGGCATCCTTCCTCTGAAAACAGCACACTGAGGATCTTTGCTGGCCTCTCCACAACCTATTTGCCTGCTCTGCACTGCCCTTTTAAACTTGGAGACAGCAGCTCTCAGCTCCAGCCATCCATCCATAACTCCCCCCATGCTGTGCTGTTCGACTGCCAGAGCTTCCATGGAAGAAACTGATTCCCTGAGGTATCACACTGTCAAGCCACACCAGTACCACAGCTGCAGCTTTTCCACATTAGAAATTTCTCCAGCCTCAGCTCCCAGTGTCAAGGTTACTGCTGGGACTGCAGTCCCATGCTCCCAGCTCGGGAAAACAGCATGAGGAAGTTTGGAATTCACCTGCAGCACCAGTGGTGGAGTTTGCAGCTCCTCAGTCCAGAGCACAGCCTGGGAAGAGTGTCCAGTATCTTGGAAAAGAAGCATCAGACTGTAAATATTATTTAGTACATTCCTTCATGATAGAGCATCCACAGAGCCAGCAGACAAGCCAGAGGGATAGGATGGAATATTTCACTTGCTTCTTGCCTCAGGCTGCTGCAGGCAGTTGGTACTTACCTGACGAGTTCATAACATGCACTCCAGAGAGGATTTCAGTGCTGGTAGAACAAAACAAAGACATTCACCCCGTTTTCTCCCAAAGGAATTCTTTATTGACAAGTTTCCTCAGTCTTTATTTTAAAGAAACAGTTCCATACCCAAGCTCCCGCAATCCCCATTTCACTGGCTCTGTTCCTCACAGGGAGGCCAGTTCCAGTCAAACAAGGAGTGCCCGTGAACAACACTCTACACTCCACCTATGGCCTAGTACATCTGCCCATTAACATCTCATCCCACGTCCCCAGGTCTGCAGAGGGAGGGGAGCAGGGGTGGGGGAAATGGAGATTAATCAAATCAGTGTCAAAACTTGCTTCTCTAAAGGGTCAGAGACAGTTCAGTCCCTCTGAGGTGATAAACCACTAAAACTACCCAGATATGTACATAAGTTTAAAGACCTGAGTAAGTCCCACTTCGCCTCTAAGGCACAGAATTGCTCACTCTAGGTATTTCTATGTGGAGGCACCTTGCCTAGAATAACATCAGGCCTCTAGGAGAAAACTTGGAATTTGTCAGCTCCTGAGCAATGAAGCTGGACATGAAAAGAGCAAAACATCCAGCCCCTGGAGGGACTGGGTGAGCTCCATGACTCTGCCAGTTTTGTAAACCAAAATTAGAGCTGGGGCTTTCAACTGAGAAACCCATCCAGTCACAGCCAGATGTACCAGCTGCAGGAGCCCTCTGAGAGCAGAGCAGAGTCCCTCCAATGGTATCCATATTCCAGCCTTCAGAAATTCCTCCTCCAAGAACGAAGGGATAAGCTGAGAAGGGAGAAGCAAGTTTCATACACTCGGGAAACAGAGTGCACCACTGAATTTAACACAAGAACTGGCTTTATAAACATGCTGCTATGACTGCATGATGCAAAACTCCAGTGCTCAACAACCAGCTTTAGAACCCTTGCAGTCTCCTCTACAGAAAATAAATCATAAACAAGTAAAGCATAAGTGATGTAAGGCTTGCAATTCAGCTTCAGAGTCCAAGGGAGCATCGCCCTAATATGCCAAAGCTTTTTTTTTGTTTGTTTTTAAGCTTTATTTCTTTAAAGTTCATTGCATTTAAAAATAAAGATTCTTAGTTTTGTTAAAGCTAGAGCATTAGTGTAACAACGAGGCAGCTGTTAAGTGAAGTTTACCTTTTAGGAGCCCAGAAAAAACCCCAACTGTTCACCCCATTTACCTGACAGGTCCAATGAGAGCCAGAGAAAACAGTAACAGGAGAAGCCTGGGAGCTCCCAGAGTAGCCACACAGAGAACAGAACCAGAAGCTGAAGCTAAGGTGCCCATGCACTTGGCTTCTCCAGTTACTGCCCTCTTCATGCTGCTCAGGGCCAGGTATTTGCTCCAAGCCATGTCAGACAAGAGAAAACTGTTTTCATCCACAGCAGTGGGATTTCTGAGCTACTTTAAGGAAACTCCAGCTTACACGCTCTCCCAAAAGGACAGCAGTGATACATTTAATCTACAAACTTTAGTGTAAAATATTATTTGTGTACAAAACTTTGCATTCTCTTTATTTGACTTGGATCCAGCAGCAGTGTCTATGAATGAAGGATGGATGTCTCCAGACTGGCTCTCAACCCCTTCTTGGATTTGCATGTTGTTGCCGTGGTGAAGGTTTGGGAGGGAGGGGGCTCTTCCAGTTGTGCACAGCTGTGCAAAGCCACATCCAGGTCTAGAAGGGAGCGTTGTCTTGTGGAGGCTTGTCCCCAGCTCCAGAGGGGGAGTGTAGGCCGTCAGTGCTGTTTTCTCTGCTGCCCACCACTCGGGACTGGAAAGAGAGAAGAGGGTGAGGACAACAAGAAAGCAGCACTGGGAATACCAAGTCAATTCCCCCTTGTCGAGGTCACCTACTGTAGCCAAGACTTCACATATCTGAGAGGCCATTTGCCCGAATACTAGTCTACAAGAAAAACATTGCAGAAATTAAAGTTTCTGCACAAGGCTTCACACTCTGTGTTTACAAGACAAAGCAGACTGTTACCTTTATGGTCCCAACTCTATCTTCAAAGGACTTGAAGGTTGCAGAATTCCTTGAAGAAAGAAGAGGGGAGAAAAAACAACAAATCAAGACAAGTTAGTTCTTAACCATATCAAATGGCACAGTGTGACTGGGCTCTGTGGCCATTCCCCTGCAATGACACCATCACCCAGAACACTTCCAGCTCCTCACAGCCTTTAGCACAAATCTCTCAGGCACACCAGGCAAGGACACCACATCCAAACTCTGAAGGGAAACATTTATACCATGTGCAGTCCACTCAGTTACTCAAGCTAAATTGTTGAGGAAAACAAGTCCTAGTTCACTGGGGCATCAAGGCATGGTAAGTAGAGAACAAATCAGCTCTTAGCTTTAAAAAACTTCCAGCTAAAACCATTTTGTTTTAAATAGTGGAAAGGGAAAGCTGAGAAAGGTTTAAAACAAAGACTTCAGTTTCCTGTATCACATCCCAATGGGGGGGAAGGGGAAGGGCCATGTACCCGCACCTATCAGCAGTTTTATTTCTACAGGGGTGATCATTTGCATCAGGAAATGCTCATGAAAATCACAGTGTAATAAATTAATCAGAGCATTTCCTATTTCTAGCAAAGAAAACCAGGTCAGTTGTTTGACAGCCCAACAAGCTGCTTCACTGGCAAAGGATTTCAGAGAGTGCTCTGTACTGAGCTTCCAGACCAGGCAATTACTCATAGAGCTGCTCCCCCGGGCCAGGCTGCGGGAGCGCTGCGAGATGACTCGCTTCATCTCAGTTATTTTTGTTCCAAGGAATTGCTGTAGATTTGCAGCCATAAAACCACCTCTGTTGATCTGGAAAGAGGATGACAGAGAGTTCTGTGGGCCTTGTCCAGCCTGGCAGTCGTTTCTCCTGCAAGATCACCACCTAAGGCACAGTGAGGGAAGGCTGAGGAGAGGGTTCCTGTTAGGATTCACCTCAGTGTCAGCAATGGCTGTGCCATACATTGTGACAGAACTGTACTCCTGCCCTTCAGGGACCTCTGAAAGCTGCAAGCTTCAACCAGGCTTTGGTACAGGTGCAACACTGCACCTAGTCCAAGACAAGACAGGTGCTAATAACCTTAAGAGATATTAAAAAAACCCTTTAAATAGTCAAACTGCAGGCTGTGGTTAATCCATGCTCGGAGAGGGGCCAGCTCGAGAAAGGAGCTGGTTGTCCAAGTCAGAACAAACCCCCCAGCAGTGATGGAGGCAGCTGTCCTCCCCCCAGCCCCACTCAGGAGACACAGGCATGGGCTACGTTACCTCATGGCTGGCATACTTATCGAGTGGCGGATGGAGTAGCCGCTGCTCGGAAGCATTTGGGACAAGGAGGAAAAAGTTAATGACAATTTGACACCGTGCAAAAGCAACCTAACCTCGGGTCTGAAGCACTCACTGTCCACACACAGGCTGCTGTGGACAAACCAAGTGGTAGGAGCCAGCCCTCTGTCCCCTTATTTAACAGCTGCAACCCCAAATTTAGTTTTCTGGACACAGGATAACCAATATTTAACTGCAGCTGTGATACAGAAGTCAATCCCAGGGCATTGGCTTGTGGTAGATTTCTCAATCTGTGTCAAAAGTTTAGGCAAGGCTTAAATAACCAGCTTCCCCTTTAAGGTCTGCAAGGGCCTGGCACAGAAACAAATGCTCTTTTAGAGCCTTGAAGAGTATCTTACCTAAGGGAATGTGAGATGGAGTGAGCCCTGGGAGAGGCCACGGGCAGCAGAGAGAAAAAGGAAGGAATGGTCAGAAACTTGTACAGAGCAAAACACAGTCACAGAATCATGGGACAGCAAAGTCAACTACCCAGGAGGAAGCCTCTCAAAATAAATCACAGGAGCAAGCAAAAAAAATGCTTTTCTTTAAGTCCAGACAAGCTAAGATGTTTGTCAAAGAGCAATAAGAGCACCTACATCAACTTAGAAGCCAGTGGGGAGGGGAAGGAGTAAATGTGGAACAGCAAACCAAAACATTTTACCTACCCCCATCCATTGCTTTCACATGTTTTTTTAAAGCATTTTTTCTAAACTGAAGGTTTTACCAAGCTGTATTGGTAGAGATACCTCCTTCCCCCATTGTCCCCTGTGGTCTCTCATACAAAGACAGCATTGCTCAGACTTCTGGTAAGGACTTGAGTAAGGGCAACCTGCAATGGACACCTGCACGTTATCTTGCCAAGCCTGCAAATCTCGAAGTTACAGTTCAGAGAACAAATGCACTGCAGGTTAAAGAATAGAAAATTAAAGGTATCATGTTTACCCTGTAACTTGGTTGCCCATTTTTAGGATGGGATTTTGCAATGCAGTAGCAACTCAGCAATCTGAAACAACAGACTGAATTTCCTACTTCTATCAGGAAGATTACCAGGATGCTCTAAAGAAGCTTCTCCTGCCAGAGCAGTGTTTTATTCCACTTAAATATAATTTTTGTCTGTGCAGTAGGAAGCAGTCATGGCAAGCTGGATGTGAAGTACTTGGCAACGAGTACAAGGGCTTTTCCTGACAGCCAGAGCAAAGATGGGCTCTGTGGTTTCATTTCCCCATATATCCAAGTCAGCTCTTTAGCAGGGCAGATGCCTTGAAATGCTGCCTTTGCATGTGAAATAAATGAACTTTCTACTTACTCTTGCTTAAAGGAGAACAACACAGATAACACATCCATGCACCATGCTGCTCCATACAGAATACCACAAGCACTGGTTCCTTGTTCAGTATCTTGGCCTGGACCTAGCAGTAACCCTTTTCCTCCTTCCATAAGAATTGAAAGTTTACATAAATTCCAGAATCTGCAGGCACTTTGGGTTCAGGCTAACATTTCATAATGAATTTGCTCATAGCATTATGTACAGCAGCAAACTTCATCAGACACCATGAAGTGCACAGGTGGACAGAAACCCATGAAGCAACAAAAAGAAAACACTTCCAATTTTGCAGTTTACTGGAATCAGTAAAATGCAGGAACAGAATGTCTAAAAGACAATTTATTTTTTAACTGTAGGTGGAGATAACAGAGACATCTGAACAGGCCGAGATTTGAAAAAATCCCACCCACTAAGGTACATTTCCTCTCCTCAGAGCAATCCAGTAGAGCATTAATGCAGAGAGCACACGGTTACAGCATTAATTTCCCAAGGTTACAATCCACACAGCAAAATTATTTTGACCAGAATACAGCAAGTCTAAAGATTTAACATGTTACTTGTATTTAAAAACAATTTGATCCAAGCATTTTTAATGGAATTAGGCCCACACCCTTGGTGTGTTGGAGGCTCTGTCCCATTCATCAGGCCTTCCTTGCATTTATCAACCGGTGAAGGCTGACTAAACAAGGAAATCCTCTCTGTTATCTCAACACTTCCAGTGCTGGAAAATAAACTCGCTTTACAAGTGAATTTGTAGTGTAAGAAGGAAAAAAAACAGAGTACAATAATGGAGGTCAGTGTAGGCTACAAGGCCTGTAAGAGAGATTCTCTGGGAACAGAGATCATCCCACTCGTTCAGAGCAGTGATCACAGCAATACAACAGACTTCACTCCTCGTCAGCTCTGATCACATATCAGAACACCAGAGTTCATCTGGCAAGGATGAAAAGTGGGACAATTCCTGCAAAACCTTATGCTCAGAGTTAAACCTTCTTCAGTATCAGAAACAGGAAGACTTGGATGCAGCACAGGAGATAGAAGTCTGTTTATATATGCAGAGAAAAACTGAAAGTCATAAAAAAAAATACCATTACTGTGTTCCCCTGCAGGGCCACATATACAAATCCTGCTGAAATAACTTTGGCAGGGATTCCCAAGTGATAAGGCAGAAGCTGCCTCTATTTCATAACACCTCACCCAAGGTATTACCTATAAAAAGGAATGCAGATGTTGAAGCTGGGAAAAACCATTGCTGCAAAGGTCAGGCTCATGCCTGGGCCGGTTGATTACATGGCCAGTTTTTCACATCCAGCTCTGCCACCAGGAAAGCACCCCAGCATCCCCTCCCTCCATCACCTGCTCCTGGGATGGCATAAACATTTCAGCAGCTGCATGATCTGCATTCTCCCAACTCAAAAACAACAGGCAGGACCACGCCTGTCAAAACAGCTCCTGCCTGTGGCAACCCCAGTTCAGGAGTTCCCCATCCCAAAAAAAGCACAGCTCCCACTCCTCTGCTGCAATATCCTGGCCAGACAGCAGAAACCAGGCCCCAAATTCACTTATCAGTTTGGCAAAATGTGTTCCCATCACACCTTGTGCCAGTATCTGTAATCTGCTGTGATTACATTAAAGTCTCTCTTTCCAACAGACTAGGGAGTTTCCAGGGAAGAAAAGTTACAACTTGAATGCTGGAAAGGGTAAGAAGCCAGCTAGTCCTCTGCCAAATTCAGAGATGTGAGCTACTGAAAACATCAGAAAATACCCTCCAGGAACACAGTAACTAACTCACTGAGGACAGAAACAGAATAAATCAGTACTATGTGATCAGAGGCCAACAAGTTCTTACCACTCAGATACTCCCAGCCACAGTGGAATAGGAAATTCCCTACAAAGAATGACAGCTACCCATTCAATCCAAGGTTTGAGACAGCATGTTAAATACAAGTTCTAAAAACCCTTCCTTAGTAACCTAGACAGGCTGTACATCCAGAATTAGCTCTCAAATCCAAGAAAAACATGGTCAAGGGATTCTGCATGGAAAATGTGGATGTACATTATTGGGGAAGAAATCTTTAGCTTAAAGTTCTGAGGAGCAGGTAAATCACCAATTCTAACCTTGGGCTTTGTACAGCTGAGGAACTCAGAGCAAGAACCTCAGTCAGGAGAACCTGTCCCTCTTACCAGTTTAGAGAGGAGTTTAAAATTTGCAATTATTTCAGTGGTCATGTACTTAAGGAATGGAGAAAACTCCAACCACAGAACAAGTTTTTAATGTTGTCATAATCTTCTGAATCATTTGATATTTTCCAACCAACATGATATAACTGTGCCTGGAAGACATGCTGCCCTTCTCCATGGAATGTCAACACCCGAGGCTTGAAACCACATGGAATGCAGCAAACAGACTTTCCCTTTTTGTTTTTAATCATAACAGAGCACAGGAGGGATGACCCCTCTCTAATCCAAAGCAGTTACACTGAGAAAACACACCTCCATCATCCAGTAAGAAATGGAAAAGGGAAATTTTAATTCTAATTTCTTACATATGATATAAAAGCTGCAGTGAATCCACATGACAGTAAAAGGGGGAAGGATGCTAAAAATGTTTTTTCAGTTCTTCTAAACCAAACCAAACTTAAATGCCTTAGAACAGGTTTATCCCTTCAGTAAGGCTTCAATAACTGTTCAATCTGTCCTAAACTACAATGCACAGGGCCACACAGAAGGTGGCAGTCCATCAACAGCAACATGCTGCCAACTAAGCAGAAAAATGGAAAAACATCTAGTTATTGTCTAAAGTCCAATTCCTGTCTGAAACCAAGATCAAAGCACCGGAGTGCAAAGCAGAAATCTTACCTCATGTCACCAAGCTTCCTGCTGATAACAGAACCTACATTGGAAAGGGCTGCTGAAGTCTTCTGTCCTGCCTGGGAAAGGGTTTCCTGGGTCTTCTTGTAACTACATGGAAAAAAAAAATCATAAATTGAACTAACAGGTTGGATCCAAAGTGTCCCCCCCATTTTGAAAAAGGACCCCAGATTAAAGGAAAGAAGCTGGGTTAGTGAGCTGCACTGACTTCACTGAAAGAGCCACTTCCAGATTTGCATATATTCAAATACTTTAAGTTTTACAAGAGCAGCAAGTGTAGGATTAACCTTTCTATATGCTCACCTTATACTTTTGACCATATGTTCTTAAATCTAACAAACATCTGCTAAAACCAAAGCAAAACTGATTTTCCACATGGAAGCTCTAACACCACAGCACTGTAACCTAATTGTTCTGCAACCACCTTTTTGTGTCCTGGAGAAAATAAATCTAGGAACTTATTCCATACTAACCTTTCAGCCTTGAGGAAGCCATAGCATTTGCTGTGGGGTTATTATTTTGGAGGAAAGAGGCAAGAAGCAAGACCATCATCACCATACAGAAAAGAAATGCAGAAATCAGCATTAGCTCTACAGCAGCAATTTAGAAATAAATTGGTAGAGAAGTTTCCTATCAGTTACCATTAACCACAATAGGTAAGAAGGCTGACAGCTTTTATTTGTCAGCTGATTATTTGAGTTTATACCTGAGCTGGAGACACTCAAGAACCTTTGTTTCCTTCAGATGAGACTAATCTCAGCAACAAAGATTCTTTGTGTCACTTTCATTAATTCATTCTCTCTAAACTATTCTACAGTTGATGATTAACATCTAGATTTATGTCATTCTTCAGACTACAAAGAAAAGACTCAGGCTGGAAAACAAGTTCAACACTTTCAATTTTTGTTATTCCGAATATTTCAGCTTGAGATAATTTTTTTGCCTGGTGAGGACATTTAGGAGAAGGACATTATAAACAGCCTAATGTTCTCTCATGCCTGAGCTTCCCTGACTACAAATACCACAGCAACAGATGACTTACTCACATCTCCTTCTCTCTAGGCAGAAGTGCATGGACAGCACCACAGCACCAGAACTGGATTTGAGCAATTCCAATTACAACATGTTGGTTTGCTGGTTTTTTTTTTTAATACCACAGCCAAGTATTTCTGAATCACGAATATACACGAGACTTAGGCAGAACAGGGCAAAACTGTATCAGCTTTTCCTTCCTTTTTCCTGCTTCTCAGAGAGAATTCCTATAACCTACATATTTTTCAGATCAATTCTTCTTGAAAGCAACAGCTCCAGAAGAACCTAAGCGTGCCCCAACAGCAAGGCCTCAGCATTTCCTCTGCACAGCACAATTTTCTGCACCTCAGCACAATTTAGGAGTGATCAGCACCAAGGCTGCTTGATCTCATACAGGGATTGCCTTCCTATTGCAACCACTGTGTTTGAGGAGGATCTCAATCCCTGCCTTCAGCAGCCAGGCTCCTCCCTGGCTGAGCCCTGTCATGGGATTTGATTTACAGCTGCCTAACAAATACTGAAGCCCTCGTGCTCACCAAAGTATGTAGTGCTGACTCTACGTCTGCTTGCCACTCAGAGCTCAGCACTGAGGAATGGTTTACAGCCTCAAAGGACACCATCATGCCATTCACACTGCAAAATTCCAGGTATTATGCCCAGCTTCAGCAGATGAAGGGCAGAAATTTTCCAATCATGTTTTCCACACCTGACAGTCGAATTTTTAATATAACTGAAGAACAAGCACTTGGATGCTGTTGCTTCTGCCTGAGTGTGTTCCTTCCTCCAGCACAACTGCTTGTGCTGGCACAGCAATCTAGATCAAGGCAAAGATCTGGATTAAATATAAACTTGGAAGCACAAAAAAGCAGCAGCTGGATCAGATGGCCAGCCTAGTCCTGCATCCACAGCTCCCACACACACGTACACATCTCACTGCTGCCAGGCAGGAGGCAGAGCAAGAAGCACAGGTAGATGAGCAGCTCTGTAACCCAGAATTGCCACCACACACACATGTGCAGCTGCAGCTGTGACAGCCAGGGATCAGCTTATACAAGACTTTAATGCAACTTAACTACACCCAGCCCTGACCTAGAAGTTGCAACTCTTCTCCTGCAAGTGCCACAGCCTGGTTTTCCACTGGTGTAAATTCACAAACACTCACTTTCTTCCCTTAGCCCCAGCACAAAGCACAATGGAATAATCAAAATCTGGGAGTAATAAATATAAGTTTTTGCTAATACCCTGCTTTACTCACAGGCAATTGGCTGCAGCGGAAGCCACAGAGATGATCTCTGCCCTGTGCTGTTCATCCTGTGGTATTCCAGTATTTCACTGCACCCCTCTCCTATAAACCCTGACAGGAAGGAGTGAAATCTGCACCCTCAAATCCTCCTTTATCCATTAACACCAGCTTCCTCTCCCTTGCTTTTATCCAGCAAGCACCATGTGAGCTGTCTGGCTAAAGACACAAACCATGTAAGTCACCTCACATTCTGGTTACAGTGGAACTGGATCTAGGAACAGACTGGGGTGGGTTTTGCCTGTTTATGTACTGCTTGCAGAGGGAAAGTCTGTGGCCAGGAATGGCAAACACCAGGAAATTCCACAGCACATAAATGCACCATAGGGTCAGGAGTCAGGTCCATTCCCAGCTCCCTCAAGAGCCTTGTTAGTTACAGGGTAGAGCAGCACTGAAACAGGAAACACGATCCATTTGCATAAAAAACCCCAAAACAAATTAATAAAACCTCACCCTTGGACTTCTTGAACTTGCCTTTCTGCACTCACTGAACTTTAAAGAAGTAGAAATTCTGATTGATTTCTGAAATGCTGCTGGAATCTTTCAACCCCCTCACGTCTCTGTTTCTTGCCAGCACCAACTGTCACTCTGTCCAGTGCCAAAGCAAGCAGGAAAGCTGAGGTGCCACAGCTCTTCAGGCCCCAAGTGCTCTACAAAAGCACATTTCCGCCACATTTCTGGTGCTTATGAAGTACAAGGAAACAGATACAACCAGAAGTTTTCTACTCTAGCAGGCACACCCAGGGAGGGACTCTGAACACCACTGGAGTCAGCCACTGTCAGCAAGCACAAAAACCAAGGTCATTCTACTTGGCAAATGAAATGGTGACAGTTTACAGCTTCCTAATCTTGAAAACACAGTTGAAAGCAGACCTGCGTACTTCAAAGTTTTTTCTGCTACTCCTACATTTTATCTCTGCTCCTCTTTCACCCATGTTAGGAAGAAAACTCTGCATTCACACATGCTGCTGATAACCAGCCAGCTCCAAGGACTGCATTTTATACCCACTCTAGAGAACAGGAAAAGCTGGCTCACATCTAAGACCTACGTTCCCAGTTTAAATCAGCTCAGAAAATAATGACAAATCCTACCTGCTCCCACTGCAGCACTGTAAGGGATTGCCCTACATACTGTGGGAAAGGCACAGTGGGGAGGACAAAGGCCAACTTCCATAATATCCTCCCATAATTTAGTCCAGATGAGAATTTAATTTCAGGCATTTAGTAAAAGCACATCTAAGAGAGATTTGCATTCAACAACTGAAGTAGAACAGCTGTGAGGATTAAGCTGAGTCTGTTTGTGGCCCCAACATGACAGGAAGCTGCCTTGGCCACTACAGCTTTATTCTCATCAGGTACCACAGCAGAAAAGCAAAGCTCCTGCTCCCTATTGGGGTAACAAGAAAATCAGTCTGGCTATTGCCCAGCTTCTCAGCTGAAGGTGTAAGGTGTGGCACACAGGTTCCAGCTACCCAGGGGTTTCAGCCAGGGTAGCTGAGACCAGACAGGCATTTATAGAGTATCACTTGGATACTGACCTGAGGAAAAGCTCCCTCTCCCAGCAGAGGCATTTATTGGGTTAAAAAAGTAAAAGCTACGAAAGAGAAATATCCAGGTAGATCTAGTGACAGCAGAGCAGGGACACAGCACAGTTAGTGGCAGCAGACTGGCAGAGGAAAGCATTTGTTAAGGCTGAAGGTTAAGACACTCACGCTTCTGATTGAGTTAATTTTTCATTCCAGTCCTCCAGTGTGCTGCTGGCTGAAAGATATCTACAAACACAACTGAGGTTAGAGACAGCTCCAAGATTCACTGCAGATGCTTCTTCTGACACTTCCCACATTATTACACTTACAGTATCAGAGGCTTTATTTCTCTGACAACAGCTTCAGTCTCTCTGGTACAGCCAGAAGGAAAAGAACTGTTTGAGAGGCAGGGAGACACCTAAGCCCCAGTTTCTTTTGTTTAAGCATGTTCAAACACTGAGCATGAAGAAACAAAGCCTGCAGTTTAAAAGGTATCAGGAAATGAAAAACTTTGCATCTTCTGCTCCCTTCCTACATGTTCTGTTGCTGGTCTGTATTAAAAGCATAGACCAGTCAACTGATCTTAAGGCCAAAAAAATCAAACTGCCACACCCAAAGATGTATTTTACCAATACAGCAGGAACCAGACAAACAATTAAACTTTTGTTTTTCTGATCTTTAGAAATCATGTTTCTCTATACAAAAACAGTACCTTAAGGGTTGTGACAACTAACACTGAAGGTACAGAACACTCACACTACAGAAGGTGGCTGCTCCCATCTCAGACACAACACAGAGGTGCCCAAAGGAGGGGACTTAGCACCCAGAATTCACTTGCCCCAATTAGATCAGTGCCACCTTGCCTAACGATGTGATGCTCCCAATCTACATTCTCCTCTTAGACAAATAATCTCCTTCAACACAAGACAAAGGGAGAGAAACTTCAGCACAGAAAGCACTCAGGGGCTCCTTAGGTTCAGCTATGCAGCAGGAATCAATGATTCATGTCTAATATCAATGGAGCTCTAATATAATTAAAGAATATATTCCAGAAGCAAAAGCCAGATGCTCTTTGTCTGCATTTGTCACCTGCCTGGATACCCACCAAAGATTAAAATTCATGGATTTCTAGTGCTGACACTAGGAAAAGGGTCACACACCAATGCAGCAAATTCAGAAGCTTAACACACTGGCAGTTGCACAGCCCCTAATTCCAGCTATGAGGAAGCACTTCCAGCCACCCCTCTCCCAGGTGGCCATACAGAAAGGCAACAGTCAAACTAATTCCTACCACATTCATGATGAGAAGAGAAATAGTTTCACAGTAAAGGCAGAGGTTCACTAATAAGGCACCCGAAAAAACAGACTAACCTACCAATTACCAGCTGAAGGGAAATTGTGGTTAAATTTTTGACCCCTCTTTTTTTTTTTTTTTTNCATGGAGCGGTCAGCGCGGCCGGGCGGGGCCGGGCGGTGCCGTGAGCGCGGCCGGAGGGCAGGGGGCAGCACCCGCACGGGGCACCGGGACAGCGGGCACGGCCCGGCACACCGGGCACGGCCCGACACACCGGGCAGCACCAGCACGGGGCACCGGGGACGTCCCTGCCTGCCACGGTCCAGCCGCTTGGTACGACCTCCGAGCTCCGTTCCCTGCCCCAGCCTCCCACCGGGCCCGTTAATTAGCTCTGATCATTCAACACGGTAACGAGCCGCAGTGCCTGTCCCCTCATCCCTCCTTCGGGGTTTGGAGTTCCCGTTAGGTCCGGCGGTGGCTGCGGCGCCCGGAGCCTCCCCGGTACCCCCAGCCCGCGCTGGGTGCCCGGTCACCGGGACCCGAAGCCCGCTCCCGGTGTGCAGCTGCAGGGATCAGGCCACTGCCCGCTCCAAATGTGCCTCAAAAACTGGATTCTCTCGTGGTGCCACCTGCGGTGACACCAAAGGGGGAACAGTGGCAGGAGAGGGAGGTCTGGCCTGTGCCTGCTGCGGGCAGGCTCTGGTGACAATCTGCTGATCCCTTTGGAGGGAGTGGAGTCGGAGCCCAAACCCGCCGGCAGCACAGCCTGCAATTCCACCTGGGTTTGAGACCCGCGTCAGGGCACGGGGAAGCCCTGGGCTGCTCTGCTGCCAACTATTTTGCAATTCCTTCCCTGAAAATCCCACAGGGTTGGGGACTCGTTTCATTTTCAGAGCCTTTTCCCCACTTCGGGTTCCCCAGGATAAGGCATGAAAAGGGAAGTGAATATAGATGGGGAAATGGAATTTGTCAGAGCCCTTTCCATCAGCACCTTGGCCACCCGGGCAGAGGCCACAAGAGCTCCTGGAAATGCCATTCCTGGAGCACAGCACATGACCCCCATCTGCCTGCTTGGCCTTGGAAGGACAGGGAGCACTTTAATAGCTTAAGTTTTTATTGGGGGATTTTTTGAGGGGTTATTATGAAGTTTGGAGCCTTGGTGAACACCTCATTTTGAAGCTGAGCTCAGTGGAAACCCAGGGAGTGGCTGAATGCTGAGCCCATGAGAAAAATCTGGATTTTTCCAAGCTCACCAGAGCCTGGGTTCCTGAAAATCTGGCCCCGAGGGGTGGCTGCAGCAGGAGGAGCTGGAAGGGCTGCAGCTCACAGGGACTGCTGTGGCCTCTGCCAGCTCTGCCAAGCACAAAGCCCACTGCCAAGTCCAGCCTCCCTGAACGGCCAGGGATCAGTGCCTCACGGGATTGCCCTCCAAAAATCCCCTGCTCTAGCAGCTGATTTCCCTCTACCTTCAGGCGCTGGCTTTTAATTAAATGCATCATAGTGCCAACTTAATAATTCCCCAAGACCTTGAAAGGGTTGGGAAGTGCAGAGGAATACTAAATTTGGGGAGAGGGGAAAAATAAAATCCCTTTTGTGTTTTCGGATCTGCTGGAGCTCTGCCGGGGCTGGGAAGTTATTTGGGGGGCAAAATGTCTGCGGAGGCATTTGTTCGCCCTGGCAACCACAGCTCTGCACCCTCCACATCTTCCTGGTTCCCTTTTTGCTGCCACCGGGATTTTTGCTCGGTTGGGGCTTTTTTTTTGGCCGTTTGCTGGCGAATGCAGAAATGTCAGACCTGGGGCGAGTTCCCTTCGCTGACGCCCTTCCAGCCGTGTGGAGGCGGAGGAGAAGGAGAGGGCTATTTGATGGTCTCATCTGGGAGGTGAGTGGCATCTCCCTGTGCCTAGGAAAGCGCATTTCCCCGGTCACCACGTTGTTTTCCAGCCCTGAATTACAAACCACTGTTTCCCAGCAAAGCAAGGAATTGCGTGAACGGCCACGCACACGAGAAGCAGCACTCGTGGGCGAACTCGGACAGCGCAGCTCCAGGGATGAGGATGCTCCGGGTGAGCACCGGCATTCCTCAGCTGCCAATTCCCGGTGTCTGCGCCGGGCTCGGGCAGGCGCCGCTGCTCCGTGGCTTCGCTGGAAGCCGCCGCGTTCTGGGCTCTGTGCCCCCTTTTAAAGCAAGCCCTGACCTAGATTCCCTCCCTGCCCGTGCACAGCCGCCGGGCTCTCCTCTCCTCTCCGCCGCTCCTCCCGCGGCTGGAAGGGGCCCAGCGGAGCGAGCCGGACTCCTGCCCGTTGTGCCAGTGGCATCCGCCCCGGCGGAGCGGGGGGCGAGCCTGCACCGGCTGATACAGCCCCTATCGCCCTTTCCCGGCCCGGCGCCATTCCCAGACGCCAGGTGTTAATGGAGCATCCCCCGAGCAGGAGGGGCGGCCGGTGGGGCTATCTCTGCTCGGCAGAGATATCACCTCCCAGGGGCAGTGGTGATGGCCCACGGCCAGCCTTTGGCTCTGCTTGTCCTCCCGCCACGGCAGTGCCCCCGTTCCCATGGGCCCCCAGGTATGTCTCATCCCCTGGGCTGAAACTGAGGACAACATCAGCCAGAGGGTGAAACAGGGAGGGAGCACACCTGCAGAGTGTGGGCACAACAGGACCCTGTCTGTCCATCCCTGTGTCCATCTTCCCATCCATCCATCCATCCATCCATCCATCACTTTATCTATCCTTCCTTCCTTCCTTCCTTCCTTCCTTCCTTCCTTCCTTCCTTCCTTCCTTCCATCCATCCATCCATCCATCCATCAGAGCCAACCCTCACTCATGGTTATATCCCTGACCTTTCCTTGGGTCACCCACACATGCAGCCGCATGGGCTAACATTTACCTGGGCACTGGTGGCAAAACACCCATTTAAGAGCGAAACCTAGCATTTAAAAATGGTATGTGCGCCTGCACCCTGCCCCTGGGTCACAAAGGCAGGAATTGGGAGTTGGACGCATTGGAGGATCCCCTGCAATCATCCTGGGAACTGCCCAAGCCCCCCTTGCGTGCCCCCCAAAACCTTCTATGCTTCGGGTGAGACAGATCCTCTTTCCTCATCCCACAGGTGGGAACAGGGGTGCAGAGCAATGTTGGGGTTCCTCTTTCCCCATCCACCACTGGCCCCTGCGTGCTGCAGGGCATCGCCCGCCCGGTGCTGCCTTCCGCTTTTCTCCAGACCCAAAATAACCCCCGGACAACGGTGGGGGGATGCCGGGGGTGACGCTTCCTCTTTCTGAGACGGCGCTGTGGCTGCTGGGGAAGGTACAGGGACTCTCAAGTGGGGATGAGCCGAGGGGACGTGGGCGCAGCTGCTGGGGCTGACATCAGGCATGGATCCGGAGCATCCTCTGGATTCCCAGCTCCTTGTCTGGACCATCCCAACATCCCCCACTTTGCCACCTCCCTGCCAGTGCGGGGGGTTGGTGTGAGCACCCGGACCATGTGGCTGCATCCCATGGAGCACTCTGGGGTGGGCTGGGGTCCTGGCATGCCCAGGGGTTCCCGTGCCCACCTNATGTGGTCTGGTAACTGATTGGAATTTTTCTGCTGCAATAGCAAGACCATGACAGAGATGATGGCAGTATCATTTACTCATCTCCTCTGCAACTGAGGGATGTCTCTATCTGGAAGCCAGGCATGCTGGAAGTAACAATCCTGCTTCACCCTGCCTCCAGCTCCCAAGCAAGCCCTGATGCCTGGGAGAACAAGGAGCAGCAGAAATCAGGGAATGCAGCAAGGAACAAGGAAGTGATGCTGAGGAGCCCGAGGCACTCACAAGTCAGACTGTGTCACTTTGTCATTCCACTCTCCAAGTTTCTCAGATGTTTTCACATAACTAGAAACAGAAAGTGTTAATGAATATAACTTTAATATTCATTTTTTAGAAGACAATGACACAGATTCCAGTGACAAAGGAATAACAGAAATGGGGCAGGGACAGAGGAGGAGAGATGAGGAGAAGAATAAACAGCAAGATGAACAGCTCAATGATCTGCTCTGCAATATCACTGTCAATAACTCCAAACCCCAGTTAAGTTACAGGAGAATTTTTAGCTTGAATGATGCATCCATAGGCACCCAGAGTCTCTGACACCCAGTGCAGGGACAAACTTACCTTATGGACCCTCCTTTGGGCACAGCACAGCAGTGACCACACCCTTAATGTCTGTTCAGGAACAGTCTCACTTCACATATTTAGGACAGGATGACTCTGGTGAAGCACACTAATATCACAGATTTTTTTTCCTAGGAGCTGCAGGCTTTTTCAGGCTCTACAACCCAGGGAATGCTTCTGAACTGGCACAAGCTGCAAAACTGCTTGCACTTCTCTTTGAGCCTGAGTTCAGAACAAGGTAGCAGCTGCCTGTGCCTCAAAGAACGGGCAGAAATAGGCAAACTGAACCAGTAAGTGTGATCCAGATCTCTAACAACATGGGCAAGAGCAGCCAGCAACAATTTATCCTGATCACAGCTATGAAAGCTCAGTTTACACAGACACAAAAAGGATTTTTTTAGATTTTTTCCTTTACTCCAAAAACCCATCAGAAGAGAAACCTCCATCCACTCAAAAGAGCTCTGGAATACTCTGCTGGGAAGTGTCACACAGAGTCCCAGTTAAATACAGGAGTGTCACAAGCAACACTTACGCATTGGAGACTTGGACATCGTGCCAGCTTTTGGACAGGTTTTGCTTTAGCCCATCCAAGGGAGTCAGACCCAGCTTCCTCTTCAGCTCTCCACAGTGCCTCTCTTTGGCAGCCAGAACTTGTCTGAGAGTACCAATTTCTTCTTCAACCTTAGAGAAAGGCAGAGGTTTGTCTCAAATCACAGTTTAGTTAAAAACTGTAAATTAAAACAAATTTTGACCTCCCTCAAAACTAGCAACATTTCATTAATTTTAAAAATTGGGAAGAACATCAGAGGAATTATTCAACTCAACATGAACTATGTTGGAATGGGAGGCCACTCAGACTTCACCTCCATACAAGTCACTGGACTGGTGATTTAGTGACACTAAGATGAACAGAATCCCTTCCTTGTATTGTAATTTCAACAGCAGACACGATTCAGTCGCCAAATCTTATTAACTAAGATTTTATCTTGTGTTTCTTTTCCTCTGATGTCTTAAAGCAAAGAGTTTTTCCTCAGAGCTCGTTCTTGCAACACTTTCAAAGTACTCTGGGGCTGTTTCCAGGCAGAGTGGGTTCATTTCTACCCTAGGTGCTGCTCAGCAAGCCCTGCATGACCCCCCCTGCCACAACCTACAAGTCAAAGAACCACCACAAGATTCTCACATGAAGGAAAGGACAACGGAGAAACAGCTGCAATCATCCTCAGCCACGTTTCAGACAGAAATGATAACCTGACCTTCAAACCCCAAAAGGTGCTCAGACTTTAGGATGTTACATTACAAACCTGCAGCTCTTTGAAAGCATATAGACACCAAAAATAGTTGCCTGTAAAGTGTGATAAATATTTAAGAGAAAAAGGTAGGAAGAAAAGCTCATTAAGTGCTCCAATGTTTCAGTTTCCTAAGGAAAAATGGCTTTCTTTTGCTTAGTATTTGCCTGAAGTATTTTCTCTCTTCACATGCATCTAAAATCCTACACTGAGCTCATGGCATCAAAAGGCACTTATTCCCTTAGAGCCCTAAATTAGACTGTTCTGGGAAAGAGCAAACAACACACCGCAGCGTTTGAAGTATCTGCCAGCTTTGTGCATTTTAACAATTAGCTGAGAGACCCAAAGGTAACACTGCAAAATTAAAAAGCCAAAAAACAAACCCCCAGCAACAAAACACGCACAGAACAGGAGCTCCTGTGGCTCCTGTTTGCTCCTTCCCAGCAGAACACAAGCGGGGCACACGCTGCCAAACCGAGCCCCCCTCACCTTGGCGAGCTCGGCTCTCAGCTCCTCCTCCTCGGCCAGAGTCAATCCCTCGGGGGCAGCGCCCCGGGCCGCGTTATCCACGGGAACATCTGTCATGGCATCCGCCAGCAGACCTTTGTTGGGAGAGTTAAGGTTGATATCTGTCGCAGACAAGGAGCAGAGGGCACTGAATAAGCAAGCGGCAGGCGAGGCGCGTTATGCAAAGCAGGGCGGGGGGGAGGCAGAGCTGCGGGAAGGGGCTGCGCCGGGGCGGGGAACAGAAAGCTCCGCTGGAGTTTCCTCCACGGGCATCGATGGGAAGCGGCAGCAGCACCGGGCATTCCGCGGCCTTACAGCTCCTGTGCCCGGCAGCGTGGGTCGGGACGGGGCCCGGCGAGGGTAAGCGGCGCCAAGGAGCGACCCCCGGGGCCACTCCCCATCCCCGGGGCCGCGTCCCCCATCACGACAGCGGCAGCTCCCGCACCGCCGTACCCGGGCTCCCCCGTGCCCGGCGCTCACCCCCGGCCCGTACCCTGGTTCGCGCTCTCCATGGCGCTGCCCCGGGCCCGTCCAGCCGCCGCCGCCGCCGCCGCNTGCACCCACGGGGCTGCCCGAAGGGTTCCTGTTAATGTAATGCTCTTTCCCAGAAAATGTCAGTGACTCCCTGACTGGTGGCTGGGCTTTCCCACTGTCAGCTGGAGTCCCCCTGTTCCCACCACAAATGCCCTCAGGAGCCATAGGAACAATCTCAGCTGGAGCAAGTCAGCCTCTTCTCCGAGGCCACTTTTGAAGATCACACCCCTCTGCCTGGAAACGGGTCCCTTAATTTCTGCTTTGTTATCCCAGCTCGTTTGGCTGCTCTCAGCTCCAAAACAGTTCCTGGGGACACCCGGGTACTCTGCGTCAGCCACCAATGCTGCCCCAGCCACGGGGTTTCTCTCTAAGCCCCACCTCGTCATCTCTTGTTTCCACCCTCGTCACTGGGAATTCCCCCAGCAGCATTTGGGGTGAAGATGATCATCTCTGCAGTCACATCAGTGTCCAGGGATCCACCAGTGCCATGGGGCAGGAGGGACTGTCCCGTTCCAGCCCCACAGCAGCACTCTGCTCCCCACAAACCCATCGCCATGCCCAAGAACACCTCAGGGGCACGTAGGGGACATGGAGGGATGTGGGGTGAAGCCTCTGGTCTCAGGGCTTCCCGTGAACCCCCAGAATGATGTACAGACCTGGGAGCATGCTAAGGCATGTTGATGCCTTAGGATTTTAGCTTTTATATTTTTCATATATTTGTAATCGTTCAATTCTTTAGTGTAAAACTCCAAACTCCATATAGAGTGTCAGCTACTGCTTTCCCGTTTTAGTCAGAAAAAACAATTCCTCTCCAGGCCTGGGAATCAAGGACACCTCACTGTCTCAGGCCCCAAGAAATGTAAACAAAAGTGAGTTGGGGGGGGAAACTTGGGGTAAATTACTTCATTACCTGAAGCTGTAATTGGAAGATTAACCCCCAGTATGCAAAAGGACAAAACTTATGGAAGTATGAAAACCCATGACCCATCGTCCATTTTGGGTGTAGCGCCTGGGGGGACTTTGTCTGCCTAAAATGTCCCTGAAGGCCCTTCAATAAATATAACCACTTTTTATTCCCTTAAATTTGTCTGGCCTTGGTTTTTAGGTAGCCCAAAAAGGCATCCCCGTGGTGGCCAAGAACACCTCGGGGGGATGCAGGGGACATGGAGGGACGTGGGATGAATTCTCTGATCTCGGGGCTTCCCACGTACCCCCAGATTGATGAGCACAGCCGGGAGCATGCACTCCTGTGGGGACACGTGCACGCATGGGGACAAGGGACATATGCAGCTGAAGGACCCGGTGGGTGATGGAGCCACGTCCTGTACCCGGGGCCTTGAACCCCGCAGCCTGGCTGGGCTACAAGGGAAGCTTCCCGGGGACATGGCGTGCAAAAGCCACGCTGCTGTCACTGCAGCTGTGACCGGCTCTGGGCGTCAGCTGCCATTCCTGGGAGCTGGGGCAAGGATCAGTCCCTGCAGCTCTCCCTCGCGCTCCGGAAACGGGCTGGGCAAAAACCCTCCTCCTCGTCCTCCTCCTCCTCCTCCTCCCTGCTTCTGCCTGATTTCCCCTGCCCTGCCCAGGGCTGCTCTGGGACCTGTTTCCCACCCCGCTAACCCTGCTCTGGGATCCATCCAGCACCATCTGCCGCTTGGAAGAGCCCTGTTCCCTAAGCTGCTCTAATCCCTGAATCCTATCTGCGCCCAGCAGTCGGTGTGAGCTGCCGGCAGCGAGCATCTCCCCGGCTTCCACAGCCCACGCTCCCGCAGCCCACGGCCACGCTCCCTGCGGCTCTCCCGGCTTTTCCCTGCCCATGATGATGGGGCTGGTCTAGCTTTGAGCAGTCCCTGCGCTGCGGGAAAATGGGAAATGCTGGGAGAGGCAAGAAAAGAGAAGCAATAAGTGATGCTCGACGCTGCTGCCTCCTGGCCTTCCTTTGGCCCGGGAGCGAGGCGAGCTCTGAGCCAGGAGCGCAGCATCGGGAGGCGAGAGAGGGGAAAGATTCCCCCGGGATCGGGAGCTGTGGGGCAGCTGGCAGGAGAAGAAAAGGAGCGAGGGGCCGCGAAGAGGTGGGAGGAGGGTGGGGGGCGGTGAGCCCGAGGGTGAAAGAGCCGAACGCTGGAGCGAACAGACCCGGAGATCAGGAAGCCGGGGCCGGAGGAGCGGGGGGCTGGGGAGGTCTCCCCCGCTCTCCTCGCCGAGGAAGCGCAGGGAAGAGCTGGAGGATGCGGGGCATGGAAGGAGAGGAAGCGCCGGAGACAGCTGCACAACATCTGGCAGCGGCGCGGCCCCCCGGGACCCCGAGGCAGCCGAGCAGAGGGGGGTCGGGCCAGCGCGACGCTTCCTGCCACCCCTCCGCTGCCAGATGTGCACCCCGCTCCCCCCGGCCCTGCACCCCCACCCTTCCTCCCCGCCGGGACTTGCCCAACACCTGCTTCCAGTTCAGCCCCAGCTCGCCGGCGCTCCCAGGACCCCGCGGTCCCCGCAACGCCCAGGGGACACGCGGTCCCGTCACCTTTGGCATCCCCATCCTCTGATGGCCTTCCTGGCTCCCGCGGCCAGGCTGGGGGGAACGATCACTGCGTGTCAGCAAATGGGGAGCGTTCCCCTCCGTGGCATTGTGGTGCCCTTCCCCAGATCAAACCGAGGCGTCCAGCAGCCCCGGCCCCAGCGGAGCAGGGCAGGGGGTGTAGGACCACCCCACCCCGGCCGGCACTTCCCACCCGATCCCTGCTGCCCCGAATCCCTCTGGATGCAGACTGTCCGGGGCAGGGAGTTGCCCGTTGCGCGGCCCCGGCAAATAGCTGGGTAAGGTTGAACTGCAAGACAGGATTAGCCGCGGGCAGGGAAAATAGCCTCTCCCTTCAAAAATAGCTTCCTGGGATTAAAAATAGCCAGAGGTCCCGGAGCTGTGGCTGCGGGGGGACACAGGCACCAGCTGGGTCGGGCCACCCGCTCCCGCGCCGGGGGACAATTAGGGGCATTATGGAGAGCTTAGGGCTGCTCGGAGCCATCTGGTCACAGGCAGAGCCCCTCGGCACCATCCCTGCAGCCGGGTCAGGCCCCTCCAGGTGATCCCATGAGCCCCATGGTGGGGATGCTCCCCAAATCCTGGTTATTCCCCTTTCCAGGCAAGCCATGTGGCGCAGCTGACACGCTGGAGGGAAGGGATGGTATCCGGAGGAACCTGGACGGGATGGAGAGGTCAGCTCGTGCTGTCCAGAGGAATCTGTAGAGCTGGAGCACCTATTCTCTGGAAACAGCTTGAGAGGGCTGTGGGCATTAAGCCTGAAAAAGAGAGGGCTCTGGGGGAGATCTTAGAGCCCCTTCCAGCACCTAAAGGGGCTCCAAGAGAGCTGGGATCTTTGGACAAGTACCTGGAGTGACAGGACAAGGAACAATGGCTTCAACCTGACAGAAGGCAGGGATAGATGGGATATTGGGAAGAAACTTTTTCCTGTGAGGGTGATGAGGCCCTGGCCTTGGTGGCCCAGAGAAGCTGTGGCTGCCCCATACCTGGAAGTGCCCAAGGCCAGGCTGGATGGGGCTTGGAGCAACCTGGGATAGTGGAAGGTGTCCCTGCCTGTGGCAGGGGTTGGAACAAAATGAACTTTAATGTGAATTCCAATCCAGGACATTCTGTGAAGTCCCCAGGGATGTTTTAGGCTGTCCCAGGGCACAGAGCAGGGGTTTCCCTGTGGGCATGGGCAGGTAAAGTCCATCTTAGAGTTCTGTGGGTGTCCCACGATATGGGGAATCCCACGATATGCCCCACATCCCTGGCACTGGAAACCCCCAGCCTGGGATGACGCTGGGACATGGCCAGGCACACCAAATCCCTGCCAGCCCCGGGGGTTTTTCCCCTGTGCCACAGGAAAGTGGTATCAAAGGTGGCCAGCAGTTCCTGGGCTAGGAATGTGGAGCCCAGGTTTTCCCTGAAAACTCCAGCACAGGCTGAGCCCTGGGTGTCACAGCACTGGCAGGGAGGCGGTTGCAGTATCATCACCCCGCTGGGGACCAGAGGCAAAGGTGGTCTCAGTGATTCCTTGAGGGACAAGGACCAAAAGCCACCAGCAAGCACTCTGTCCCCGCACAAAGGTCCTGGGAGGTTTGACATTTTCACCTCCACCTCCTGTTTTCTGCTCTCCTCCTACCCAGCGCTTGGAAACGGCTCTTCTTTCTCTCCCTGCTTTTCTTCCCGCATTTCCGCTGGCTGTGGGCTTTGCACAACATCTCCCTGTTGGAGAAGAAGAGCGGAGACCTCCTCCCACTCCGATGGGAGCGCTGGGTGTGCTGGGGCTGGTGGGAGCCTCTCAGGTGGAGAGATTTTAGCAGGAGCCTTGTAAGGAATAAATCCTCAGTCCCTGGAGTCCCAGGAAAGGGCGAGTCCTTGGATCGTGTCGCTGCAGCCAGAAAGATGCGTGCGGAGTGACAGTGGGGACAGCTGGCAAGGAATGGCAGTGTCCCAGTCTGGGGCGGGGACAGCTACCCTCGGGGAGCAGCGGGGTGGGGTGGCCTGCCCGTGCCCCCCCCATTACCATCAGCTCCATCCGTTCCGCAGCCCCCCTCTGCCCCCACCAGCATTATCCAGCTGATCCCGCTCGCAGCCTCCCTAAGGCACTTAGAGGGGTTAAAAACAGCAACTGGCCCAGCCCTGACCCCAGGGGACCCTCCAAGTCCCCAGCTCCCTTGGGGTACTGGCACTGACCCGAAGCAGGACGGGCACTGTGTCCCCCCCGTTCCAGGACACCTCCTGGTCACCCAGCTGGGCTGGTGGGAGCACACGTGGGGTGACCCTCCCATCGCTCTCTTCCTGCCTGCACAGGCAGAGAGACGATGGGTGACATTAATGGGTGCTGGGGGCGCTGTGGGGCGGGCTGTTTGCTGCAAAGGGGGGCAAGGGGGTGCCACAGCAGCCAGCTGGTGCCCCCTTCCCGGCGCCCTTCTCCCTGCCTTCCCCAAAATCCCGCCCGGAGGCATGAGATGAAAGCGGGGTCACGCTGCCCTGCCTACCCACATCCTTCCCGCACATTCCTCTCCCTCCTTCATCTCTCCGGGGGTGCCCGTCCGCGCTCGGCTCCGCAGAGCCCAGGCTGGAAGAGACCTTGGCGTTTTCCCCTCTGTTAAAAATAGCCTGAGATTTATTTTCTGGCAGCATGGAAAGCCCCCGGGGCGGCCGAGAGGAAGCAGCCGGGCTGGGGCAGGCAGGGGCGGCGGGGGGAGAGCGCGGAGGGCAGGAAATAACCCCCGGCAGCGACTGCCCTGGACGGGGAGAAGGCTCAGATGCGAACAGTGTGTGGTTCATGTGGAAACTCCCAGGACAGCGGCCACAGCTCCGGCCCTGAGCATCCTGCACTCCGGCCAAATGCCTCCGCCTGCTCCCCACGGCCAAGGTCGGGCAGGGCTGGGAACAGCCTGGCCTAGTGAAGGCGTCCCTGCCCATGGCAGGGGGTTGGAATGAGATGAGCTTCATGATCCCTTCCAACCCAAACCATTCCATGATTATACAGCAGGGCTACAGCCCCTCTGGACTGTCCCCAGCACCTCAGTCCCTCTGCCCAAATCCCTGGATTTGTCCTAACCCTAGCCCTATGTCCCCACACCTTTCCTGATATCATCCTTCCCACCTGTGACATACAGAGGGGATGCTGTGGAAGTCCCCAGGATACCTTAGAAGCCCTGGGATACTGGCAGCCAGCAGGCAGGGAGGGCAGGGAAGTGCCATGCTGAGGGAGAACTTTGCTTGCCACCACTGCCCCGTTCCCCTTGGGTCCATCCCAAACCACTCCTAGAGTGCTGGGCACTTGGTTTGGTCTCGGTCCCCCTCCATGACCCTGCATGGCCATGCCTGGAATGGAGGTGGCAGCTGTCTGCATACAAACCACACAGAGCTCTGTGCTGCTCTCCTCCTCCCGGCATTTCACTCCAGGGGTTCCCACCCACCCTCCGAGGATGCTCAGAGTGCCTCTGCCGGCGTCTGTCTCCCGCTGTCCCCCTGCTAAAGCAGGATGGGGGACGGGGCTGCCCCCACTCCTGGCTGGCAGTTCCCATGTTGCTGAAGCATCCTATCCACCCCTTGCCTGCTCTCCCACTCTCCGGGAGCGCAGGACCCCCTCCTGTGCCGTGACCTCCCTCTGCTTCCCAGAGGGACCAGTTGCCGTTTCCTGGGGACCTTTTGGTTCTTGTCCCCCTTCCCCAGCCCATACGTTATCAGCCTCACTATCATTTCCTCCCTGTCCACCCACCTGCTTATTTTAGCTGCTTCTTCCTTCCTCTCAGCTGCTTTTGGAGCAGAGTCCGTCCCCTCTCCCTTCTGGCAGCCCCCAGCCCGGCCACACCACCCCCTGCACCCCCAGCGTCCCCTCCAGAGCCCAGCGGGGCCGGGCGGGCGATGCCGAGTGCGGGCAGCGCGGGGTGCCAGGATGTGCTGCCCATGGGCACATTCCCTGCCCGCCGCCCGGGGATGGAGGCTCTAATTGAGGCAGGATTCTGCCGTCGCTCCTCGGCTAATTGCAGCCTGCGCTGCCCTGCCAGGCTCCCTGGCTGGCCGGCCGCTCCCTCCCCGCGCTGCCTGGCCTCTGCCTGAACCCTGCCTGCGGGCTCTGCCCGCCCGGCCTGCCTCCCCCGGCCGGCAGTGCCTTCTGGAACGCTCCACCCTGCAAACCGATTTGCAAGGAAGCGTCTTCCATCAGGGAAAAACCGATGGGTCATATCCCCACCGCCCCGCCTGCGCCCTGCCTGCATTCCCGCATCCCTCCCTCATCCCCACACCCTGCTCGCATTCCTGCATCCTTCCTGCATCGCCACATCCCCGCATCCATCACAGCGTGCCAGGAAGCACCAAGCGCTTCTCCCCCAGCCGACCCTCAGTGATTAAACCCCATTCCCAAAGCAAGGCTGTGATGCTCCATCACAGGAAGCTTTAAGAAGAGGCTTGGCAGAGCTGTCAGCCAGTGCTGACCCCGCCAGGGACATCCCAGGGCCCCGCCAGCTCTTTTCCCTCGATCATTCCCACCCCCCGGGCCGAGCTCCCAGCAGCACTGTCCCCATTCCCGGAGTGTTCCGGAGTGCGGGGGCTGCCAGGGAGGGCTCCCAGCGTGGCGCTGCCAGCGGAGCCGGGAGATGTCGGCAGCTCGTTATTTATTTAAAGCTCCATCTTTGCGGGGAGTGCCTGTCCTGCAGGAGGGATCCGGCTTCCAGGGACGGATTCGGCTGCCAGAGAGGGATCCGGCTGCCGGGGAGGGATCCAGCTGCCAGGAGGAACGCCGGCCAACAGCCAGCCTCGCAGGGGCTTTTCTCCCTGCCCACGGCTGGGCGATGCCCTCCTGCCCCGGGGGAGAACACAGTCCCCTTTGCAGCCACCTCTCCTGCCTGGCACCAGCCATCGAGAGGGATTGGGGGACACGCTTCCCAATACCCCTGCTGTCACCCTGAGCCGGCGAGTGGGGCTTGGCCTCACCACCGCAGTGGCTCAGTCCCCGAGTGGTGACAGGGATGTGTGGCTCGGGCGCCGTTTCCAAGGTAACCCTAGATGAGCTCGGCCTCCGCATCCCTCTGTGCCCCTGCATCCCGTAATCCCCCGCACCGACGAGCCTCCCACTCAGTGCGGCAGGGGCTTGGTCCCTCCAAGGACGGGGATGGGGAGGGTACCGACCACAGGGAGGAGGGACAGGGAAGTGAAGAAGTCCAGGACATCCCTCCCCTCCCTGTTCCCAGCACAGTCATCCCCTGGGCATGGGTGTGTATGACCTATTCTAAAGACAGGACCTCAAGGACCTCGGGGACCAGGTCAGGGTGTTCCCGTCCTCCCTCCTGGAGCACCTCCCAGGGAGAAAACCAAAAATAGAATCTGTGGTTCCCCACCCTGCCCTGGGCAAGAGGCCATAGCTGCGGGTGGGAGCGTGCCCCGAGTCCTGTGGGATGCCCTGGATGAAGTCTCTCCCCAAGCATCTCCTGTCCGGGTGGGATGGGCTGAGGAGGCAGTGCAGTGGGTGCAGGGGTCCCTGGGGATCCCAACCCAGGGAGGTGGGGGATGGGGTGAGAGACATGTGGTGCTGTCCCAGTTGGGACAGGCTGGGAGGAGACCTGGCCAGCTAGGAGCATCCCTGGGCAGCCCAGTGCCTCAAAAAAAGCCAGTTTGGATGTGTTCCAGGGGGTCCCCTGTCCCTCCAACCCCCACTGTGCCCCCAGCCAGTATGGCAGCACTGAGTCATTCACCACAGATGGGCACTGCAGCCCCCCACTCATCTCCCCACCTTTCCCCTGCCCACCCCATCCCTGCAGTCCAACCAGCATGAATATGCTCAATTTTCCATTAATCCTGTGCTGTGTCAAACAAGTCTTTCAGGGTAGGCAGAAGGCTGGAGCTGGAGGGGCTGGAGAAAACTGGGATGCTCCACTGGGAATGGCACAAAGGGGCTCAGCAGGGGTGGGATGTTCCCAAAGGGAAGCAGAGCTGCAGAGATGATGCCAGACTCATTTCCCCTTATATTGGGAGGCCCAGGGGGGCTGTGGGGAGCACAGGAGCCCAGCTCCCTGACCCTGGCCCACCGGCTGCCATGAGGAGGGGAAGCAGCTCCTCTGCCAGGATGCTGCCAGCCTGGCCTGGGCACTGTTTCCACTGCAGCCCTCCCTCCTCCATCTGCTCCTGTCGGCTCCTGAGGCCCTCCTGCACGGGGCCACCGACAGCAGCGATTTCTTATTACAAATATGTTACGGTCCATTGCCCCCCAGATCTGCATCCCTGGGACCTGTGTGATGAGGAATTCGATTCCTTGCCGTTAATGAGTTTATGCCAGCAAAGGGCTTTGAAGACGTAATGCTCTGTACAGGAGCTGAGCATCATTTTTATTATTGATTTCACTGCCAGCCCCTGAGATGCTGCTGGAGGACACAGACCTCTGGGTAAAGCCTCTCAAATCCTTGGGGAGGTAGTGGGAAAGAATATGCAGAGAAGGAGAAATTCCTTCCCTGTGGACAGACATCTCTGCAATGCTTCCAGGTTTGTGCCCTTCCAAGAGCAAACTCCATACACACAGCAGGACAGCAAACCTCTCCTTGGGATGGAGAAGGGGTTGTATGGCAAACCCCCACACTGGGGCCAGGGCAAGTGATCTGAGTCAGCCGTGAACAAAATGTCATCTTGCCACCCTGCCCCAGCTTCAGCTCAGGGTCCTGGTGCCACAAGGGACCCTGAGCTGTGAAGGACCTGGAGCAGCAGAGGTCAGGATCAGGGTGGGGCCGTGGGTTTGGAAACAGCAGGAAGAGTGTCCGGAGCCTTTTATCAGCCTTGGATGGTGGCAGCCACACAAAGGTCCTTGACGGGCTCTACACAGCCCTGTCCCCACATACCCTCCCCAGGGACTGGCTGTGCTTAAAGCTGCCCTTCTTTCAGACCAAACATGGGGTGGGTGTGCAGCCTCTCCCGACTGCTGATCCCACTGGGGCAGGAGGTGGCACAGGATTGCCTGCCTGCACCCACCATTGCTGTCCTGGGCTGAGCCTGGAGCTGCTGAGATGCTCCAAGGACCCCTTGGGCTTTAAACACTGGGGAGGATTTCCTGCCGGCAAAGAGCACCGCTGTCCCTTGGCCTGGACTGTTCCTGGCCATGGGATTTTCGGGAAACGCCTCCCTAGTTCCCCACTCCTGGGGCCACCCATGGTCATTTCCCGTGGTGGGAACTGGAGTGGGTGTGGGGCTCACGTCTCCCTCCCAGCACCCAAATGGGGAAATGCCGCGCTGGGAGAAATCACCGGGAACCGCAAAGCTGAGGGCTAATTATCGGCAAGGGAAGGAAGTGGGGAGGGAGATGCTGTGCTGGGGCCGAGGGTGGGGAAAGGAACCGGGCTGCTCCCAGCTCCGCCACTGACTCACCGGCAGCCCTGGGAAAGCCACCTCGCTCCATGGTTACCAAACACGGACATTGATAACGCCCCTCGGCAATCACACTCGAGCAATCTGATCCCGGGATCAGCATCCCTCCCTCCTGGGTACCACTTCAGGGATGCTCCGGTGGCCTCGGGGCTGCCAAATGGGACTGCAGAGATGTCTTCGTGGTGGTGAGCGTGGTGAGGGCACAACTGTGATCTGGTATCAGGAAACAGCTAAAAAACTCAGGTTAAGAAAAAATACAGAAACCAAGCAGAGCCCCACTTTTGCTTCCTGTTTGGGGTCTCCATCTCTGCCACCAGTCACTGCCCCGGGGCTCCGGGTTGGTGCAAGAGGCTGATGTCACCTCGGCGCTGGGGACACGGCTCTGGGCATACACTGTTCTCGGAAAGGGGGTACCCAGAGCTCACTTGGTGTTTGGGGGATTTTCGGCGGAGTTCCCGTGGGTCCTTTCTCACGGGTTGCTCCTGCTGTGGGCAGAGCCAGCACTGCAGGCAGCACAGGCATCTTGTCCATGGCAGGAGCACCCTTGGACACATCAAGACTGAGTTTTGGGGTCTGAGGAGGGAGCTCAACCATGCCCCCATGCAGCAAACACCCCCCCGGGCACGCAGGGGGGGCCGGGCACTGACCCATTTATCAAGGTCACAGCTGTGGGCAGTGCAAAGCAGAGGCGATGTGACTATTTCGGTGAGCTGAGGGAACTTCACTGGCCTGATTCCCATAAATAAAACATGCAGGGAACAGCCCCTGCTCTGTCCTATTAATTCTGGACCCCAGGGGCCTGGCTCTGTGTGCATTCAGCAGCTCAGCATTGCCTGCTCTGCTCCCCTCTCCAGAGCCTGGCTGCGCTTAGGAAGGCTTGAAACCCTGGTTTCCACAAAATGCCAAGTGTGAGTGCTCTGAGGGCACTTCATGGAAAATCCATTTGTTTTCTCAGGCATAGAGGCAGCTGGGAAGGATGCTGGTGTGTGGGTGGGTTGGGGAGCAGAGGACAGCTCCACCCTGCTGCAGCCCCCAGCCCAGCTCCCCGGTTTTAAGGAGCTGGAGCTGTTTCCACCCACTCTGCTTCCCCATCTCCCAGCACTCCCCCAGCACACCTTTGCCTCCCAGTTCTCCAGAAGCAGCCATGGGTTTCCCATGGCTGATTCCTCCAGCCCTTTGGAGAAAGCATTAACAGAACAAGAGAGTTTAATTATCTGGGTTTTCTTCCAGGAGGGCATGAACCTGTCTCTCCCCTGAATTTATCAATTGCTGCCAGATTTTATCTCTTGCTTTTAATTTGCTTGTGATGGTGTTTTCTGCACCGGGGGCATCATGCCAGTAGCTCCCTCCTCTCTCACCACAGTAAATAAGCTCGCTCTTCCCTCTGTGGCATCGAGTCCTAGGTGGTTTCTCCAACACCCATGGGTGCTCACATTGGATTTACATCCATTACTGACCATGGCATTGCCCACCCAGCAGAGCCACAGAGCAAACCTGGAGCCACGCCAGCACTGGGAGCACGTCTTGCCCTGGGGCTCTGCTGAGATCCACGGCCCCACCAGTCATACCCAGAGATGAAGGGCCCCCATTTTCAAGTGACTCAGACTCACCCTTCCTTCCTCAGGAAAACCTGTGATCAGATAAAGCCATCAAACTATCTGGTGAGAATAAACACCCTGCATCTGCACGGATGCAGGCTGTACCCCCGCTAACCCCGCAGCGCCCAGGCAGCCTCTGCTGCCACAACCCCGTCCTTTGGAGGGACACCTCAGCCCCAGGCAGCACAGCAGGGACTGCACACGTGTGTGCAAGGCTGGGACCTGCTCTCGCTGTGACCTGCACTCACTGCAGGTTGGGAGGGTCAATTCCCAACTGGCACCGGGCACAGCATCTCCCCGTCCTCCCTCATCCCACTGAGCTGTATCCATGCTGCACCAGCAAGAAATGCATGGAGAAAGTAGAGGGTGAGGAGAGGAGGAGAAGAGGGTGGAGGAGGGAGAGGAAGGGAGGGAAAACATTTTAAAACACCCGCAATTGCCAGCAGATGGGCACTGCCCCCGCCAAGGTGCCGCACTGGCAGGCGGAGGGGCTGCCGAGGAAAAGAGCAAAGGAAGGTGTGAAGATCTCCCCGCAGATAAAATCAAACCTACACTGCTCTGGTGTTCACTGAGCCAAGCCTGGGCTAGGAAAAGAGCAGGGTTGGGGTTTGGGATTCCAGTCTGACACAGACAGGACCCCTCCAGGTCCCCCAACTCCCCACAGCCCTCAGCCCTGTCTATGAGATGTCAGGGGTTTTCAGGAACACACTGTTCCCACACTACCTGGGGGTTTGTGTGACATTGATGGGGCCAAGAACCCACCTCTGGGGGCAGCTCTGCTCTCCTCACCCCAAAATACCCCTGGAGGTTGGAAATGAAGGAGTGTGGTGCTAGGATGTGTCTACAGGTGCTAGGAGAGGTTACACT
Organism: Rhabdornis inornatus; assembly: GCA_013397075.1. Taxonomy (NCBI): domain Eukaryota; kingdom Metazoa; phylum Chordata; class Aves; order Passeriformes; family Rhabdornithidae; genus Rhabdornis; species Rhabdornis inornatus. The sequence continues at coordinate 391,034 of VWZS01000833.1, forward strand.
GGCAGCTCCAGCACTGCCTTCTCTGGGAAAAGCAAGGATGGGGTGGGATGTGAGAAGGCAGAGTGGAAGCACAACAGGACTGCTCAAACTGATGCTGGGTCCAGCAGGATGTGGAGCTCAGGGTTGGTGCGACAATGAGGGAGCAGATACTGTATTACAGGGAGCAAACTCCTGGAGGGATAATAAAAATGAGTGGATTGGGTGTAGAAAAGAGCTGAGAAGAGAGCACAGACATTTTTGGAGGGGGTTGGAACTACTAAATCCGGGGGGAAAGAATATAAAGCATCTGTCTTTTTTGTCTTCTTTGACACATCCCTGTGCTACTTCCCAGAGATCAGGGGCTCTCCTGGGCTTTGGAGCCAGCGGTGGTTCTGCCTCTGCTTGGCAGCACCCCCGAGCTGGGTGTGGGTGCTGGCCCTGCAGGCACAGCTCCAGTTGGAACGGGCTCCAGGGCTCACCAGACCCTGGGTGACAGGGAGCCCTGCCTGCCCTGGACCCCCGGCCATGGTCCCGGGCGATGCTGAGCTCTGCCCTGCCTGAGCGGAGAAGAGGAAACATCTTCCCGAGGCTGGCTGGCTCCAGGAGGGATTTTCCGCTGCCTGTTGGCCACGTGCTGCTGGAGCCAGCTCAGGTGCTGGATCTCCCTGGCTGTAATTCCATCCCTGGGCTCCTGTAACAGCTCTGGCTGGGCGGCACGAGGGAAGTGACCGGGGCGCAGGTCCGAGCCCCGGCCCGGAGCTGCATCCGCCCAGCGTTTCCAGCCCAGCCTTATCTGGCGGCTCCCCCTGTGACTCCCCACTTTCCTCCTCTCCCCTCCTTTCCCCCACTCCACCCCGTGCTCCCGGCAGAGCTTCCTGCAGCAGGGCGAGGGCTGGGGGCTGCGGGGTGCTTGGCCAGACCCCTCCCTGCTGACCCCGGCTCTGCCCAGATAGGAAATCCTGCGGGAACTGAAGCCTGGGAACAGCGGCCGAGTTCTCCCCAGGGCTTGGCAGCGCTGGGATTTCGCCTACAGTGTCACATCAGCCGGCCAGGCTTCTCTGGGAAAAGCTGGGATGAACCAGGAGAAAGACGTGGAGACAATCATGAAGTGCCCGTGGTGGACACCTATCACTTAAATGTGCCATTTACAACAAGAGGGTTTTGGCACTTAAATGAGCCACTTTTCCATTGGGAATGGTGGGAGGAGAGGGGATCACAGCAGGAAGATGCTGACCAGCGTGATGCATGGCCACTGGCATGACCCAGGTGTGCAGGAACCAGGTGGGTGTTCACAGAAGGATGCAAAATGCCATTAACAGCCTTTGAACAGCTCCAAATATAAACCAATTATTGACAGCCTCATCACTCCTCCTGACAAGCAATTTAATATAAATTCAAATACCTTACAAAACCCTTCTTATTTACTTAAGACTATTTTGTGAATGTTTTGCCAGAGTCCTCCTGATTTTTCTTGTTACCATTTTAGAACGGGAAGCAACCAGAGATGTGCTGCTCCCCACACCCTGCAGCTCAGCTCCAGCACAGCCCTGCGGGGAATCCTGAAATTGGAGCTGTTTGAGCAAATTCAGGACACTAGAGGTGAAACCAAAAGGAAGCATCAGGGCAGGAGCAAAAGGAAAACAAGCTCTCCACACCCTCTGAGCTTAGGAGGTTGGGAATGGAGGTGGGTTAATGCTCCCAGAGTGGAGTGTCATCCCAAGCTCCACATCAACCAGAGCAAAACTTGACTCAGTGTTTAACCCAGCTAAACCCTGGCTGTGGCCTGAGTCGTTAGGAGAACCAGCAATTGCCTGCCAAAACCCCAAACCACACTTCCCAAACTCCAGGAGTTATATATATTTATATACTTTTTTTTTTTTTAACTGTTGCCTCTGCCTGTTGCCAGCACAGCTCCATGACACGCACAGGTTTCATGGATCACACCAAGCCAAGGACTCACACACAGCCCTGCAATTTCCTTGGGTTCTGAAGAAAACCAAATCTTTGCAAACAGAGGGATCTATTTCAGTGAAATCTCTCTTAAACCCTGGGTTTGTAGGTCTTGTAGTAAAGAGGGCTGGGCTTGACTGAGAGACAAATCAGACTTGGAAGGATGCAGGACCATGGGGATGTCCCTGCTTCTGTCTCCTGAAAATGGGTTTATCTGTTTCTAAAGGAATGCTGTAAAGCCCTGATAATGACCAGGAAGGGTTGCAGGAGTAAGGGAGGGTAACAGTGGAGGAGGAAGAATCAAAATTTATTCTTAATGTGCTGACATTTTGCTGTTGACCTCAGGACAAAGCCTGGCCCAAGCACCGACATTTCCCAGATGTACAGAGGTGACAGTCAGCAAAAAGCTGCAGAAGGAGAAAATCTGGTTAAAGAGCACAGTCCAAAGTGCACAGCAGTGAGTTGCTCTTGATCCATACCTGGGATAGAAGGAAACCTGGGAAGGCATGAAGTACCAGAGCACTGTGATGCAAAATACAGCAGGAAACAACTCTGAGAAGAACCCAAGCTGAGAGAAGTGGAGATCCTTTATTGCAGGAGGAGGGTGGTGTCAGCAGGGCACAGGGGTCTCTTGAGCTCCTGACACACAAATGGCCTGTGGCTTCTGGGTGGGACTTTGAGGGGCCCAGGCTGGCTCCAGGCTCCCAGTGAGGTCCACAAGAATCAGTGTTTGGCTGCTGCTCGGCCACTCAGGGAGGGGAACAGAGAAGGATGAGACAGAGCCAGAGCAGCAAGTCAAGGACAGTGGAGATGGAGCAGGCAGGAAAAGGTGGGGACAGAGCTTGTTGCACCCTCCTGCACCCCCTGTGCCATGGCCCCAGCATCCTTCATCCTTTACAGTCAGCTAGAGCCTTGGAGGAACCTAAATGGACACCCCAGAGTGAGCTCACACAGGCCAAAAGAAGTTGGGAGTGGGGGACTGAATTTGACAGCCTGGATGCTTCTCCACTTGAGAAGCTTTGAAAGGGAATGTATTTTTGGAGCATTAAAGATCAACTGTTTGACTCTAGCCAATCCTTTTCAAGAGCAGCACCAAAGGAGGTCAGTGGGATGTGTCTGGTCAAATATTTTGTACATGACCATCATCTCTCACCCCCTCAAGTATTTACAGACCTGGGAGCATTTCCTGCTGTTCCCCCCTGTTGAGTATCTGGTGTCTCTGCTCCAGCAGGACAGTCCTGTGTATCTCAGTGCGTGGTGGAGCCATGAAGGACCACCCCAGTGCTGCCCTCGGTGCAGAAAACAAACCTAAATCAGCACAATGTGTTTAGTCCCACAAATGGCAGCAGGTTTACCCAGCCAGCAGTGAGACACAGCATAAGATAATGAGAACACATCTGCGGGGGTGGTGGTGGTGGGGAGATGGGGTGGAAAGAGGGAGGTTTATTCTCCAGGGTTTTTTTGTAATTTTCACTCACCATATTTAGTAGGCTTGTGACTTGCCCTTGCTAGCTCATGGAGAATTCCCCCAAGTGTTTACTCCCACAACCTAGCAAATGCCTCAATACACATCATGGAAAAAATACAATCGACATCTTCACTCCCACTAGAGAAGGAATTCCGACTTGCCCGGCACAGACCGGGAGTATGAGCCTGTGAGAGAGACAAATGCTGCTTCATTAGCTCCCCTCAGATGTGGTTCACTCCTCAAATGACCTGGTCAGGGCTGCACCACCTCCCTCCTTGCCTTCACCTAAGGAACCCCTGACCTTTGGTCAGGGCAGTGGGGACAGGAATGTGGGTCCTTTAACCCTTTCCTCTGACATCTGCCAGCTGCTCTCCATGCCGTGCACAAAGCTGATGGTCACAGGATTTCCAGGGATTCAGAGATGCTGTGAAGGGCAGAAGCGGAGCTCTGCAAAATGGCTTTCTTCCTGCTGTACCTAGGGAAGAGCAGGGTTTGGTGATGGAGAGCCAAGTCTGTCTTGTACAGAGCACGGAAACAAAATGATCACTGAGAGCAGAGATCACAGATCACAGATTGCCCAGGATTGCTTTGGAACCTCTATTTCTACAGTACTTTAGTAGAGAAAAAACAGTAGTTACACCTTTTAGATTTTGTCAATGTGTTCCCAAACTGCCCACATGACAAGGAGACACAGGAAATAATTTTAATTTATCAAACATAGAATCTCCTACAAATGCAATGAACATAAAGTAGAGAGGGGCTGGAAAGAGGAATTGAAATGAGAATGCCCAGCACTTCTGATGATTTGGCATTTCTGGCCAGGAATTTCTTTGCCCATATTGGCAAATTTTGGGAATTTCTGCCAAGGGAAGTGGTGGAATCATCATCCCTGGACGTGTTCAAAAAATGGCAGATGTGGCATAGTTTCGTGGTGGGTTTGGTAGTGCTGGGTTAACGCTTGGACTTGATGATCTTGGAGGTCTTTTCCAACCTCATCAGTCCCATGTTTTTGCAAATGGGACATGGTACGAATGCAGCACCCAGCCAGCTCTCCTCTGCTCCCCTGGTCTGGTCCCACCATACCCCAGTGCAGGCGACAGTGGGAGGATGGTGCTGACTTACTTGGAGATTGTGCAGGGAGCAATCACAGAGGTGCAGGGACAGCAAAAAGGCAGCAAAATTCAACAGCCCATAGTGCTTAATTTGCCCACTCAGTGAGGATGGAGCACTGGCATGTGGTCTCAGCATGGCTGTGCTGGGGGTCCAAGTGCTCACATGCTCTTGGTAGAGCAAAAGGAACATATCAGGGCAACTCCAAGCAGTCTTGTGCTAGAGGAATATGATCTTTACCCGTTGACCCAGTGGTGAAAACCCATCAGTAGTGTGATACCACCAGTCTCTGCCAAGGTAGAACCTGTGGTATGGTGGGTAGCAAAGGATGTGGACTCAGGCTGGAAACACGTGGTCTGTAACCTCTGACATGATATTACACTCCTAATCTCTCCTGTGCACACCAAGAATCACAGGAACTACCCCAATTACCCCCGATTTTCCCTCCAAGCTCTTATTTTTCCATGCACATCCTTTCCTTCTTCTTGAGGAGAAAGCACTTCTCAGGGCACACTGAGCTATTGCAGGATTTACCTAAAATATAACACAAACTTCTAATTAAAGGAGAGGGGGCTCGGCAAAAGAGTATTAAAGCTTTTCAAGTCTCCTGAAATCCTTTGTGTGGAACAGCTTTGGGAAACAGGGCCTGCTGCCACCCTCCCCCTCTTGGGAGCATTCCCCAGGGCAGTGCCCGGGCAGCAGCTGCTGCTGCTCCGGGGGAGTCAGCCCAGCCTGACACACAAACAAATACCACAGGAAGAAATGCTTTCTCCCAACAAAGACCTGGGCAAGAAACCCTGGGCAGGAGGAGAGCGTACATCCTGCACCTGAGGAGCTTTGGGGTAACAGGGGAAGCTTGGCCTCAAACAGAGGAGTGAGGAAAGGCAGGAATGGTTACAGCTGCAGCCAGGTATGGTGCAAATGTCATGCAAAACAAGACATAATGGCGTAAAGATAAAGCTCCACTTTCAACAGCCCCTTTAACCTTTGTATTTCAGCCTAAAAAAAGGGTGGACTCAAAGCACAGAAGGATTTGATACTTGGAGGTGTGGGGGGTACAGATTCACAGGAAAACCAGCGTGAGCATCTAGGGTGGAAAAGGGATTTTGTTTGTTCAGCTCTGGTGCTCCTCACCCACAGGTGAGAGAGACTGGAAAACGTGTTCTACACAGGATTGTGTGTGCAGAAAGAGCAGGTGGCAGCAGGAACCCCCGCCCAGCACCGACTCTGTGCTACTCAAGTCTAAGAAATTGTGTCCTTGGTTGCATTAACAACTTCTGCAAAGTCTTCATTTGCATTTTAATGGAACTCTTTCTAGGAAGGTGGTGCTTGGACTCTGTTGCAATATAAAATGAAGAGGTAATTAAAAACATGCTGGAGTGAAAAGGTATTTTGTTTTCATTTATCAGGTTTATTCAGAGTCTTTTCAAAATTAAAGGTATTTAGGGTACGTGGGAGGAAACGGGGGGAGGAAAACACATGATGGAACATCCGTTTATTTAAATTACAGATTAAAAAGTGGAAAATACACTTTTTGTGAGGGGACATCCTAGGGATTAAAAGCACCTTAATAGAAATGGACTTGAATGAAGAGTAGGCATAAAAATTGAGTGTAGGATTTCGACAGCAGGTCTGCCTACTTGAAAGTCAGAGATGAAGGAAATATATAGGATGAGGAAAAGGAAACCACGGAGGAAATTTTTAAACCTTCGGCATGCAATTACCCAGGCAATCACCGTGATTACACGTCTAAGTCAGTTAACTATGCAAACGTCCAGCCCCGTGGGTCAGATACGTATTTCCCCAATTTCGGGCGCAATCAGAGCACGTAGATGTTGATAAAACAGTTTGCAAACGTTTTATCTGCTGGACCAGCTCCTGCTTTCACAACCCAGCGACCGCACAGCATCGAGAGCGATTTCCCCGCTCACCGCAGCCATCGTGCGATCGCGCCGACTTCCCCCACGCTCCAGACCTATCCTGCCCTGTTAAGCTCCGTCCTTTGAAATATAGGGCAGTTTCTGTCAGATCCTTCAGCGCGACAGTCAAGAGGGCAAAGCCCTGCCCTCTGTTGCAGCGGGAGGTTTTCCATCGCGGAGCTGGCTGTGATCTCCATCCGCTATGATCTCCATCCTTCCCCGACCACCGGCCTCGCTCTCTGGCCATTACAGGTCAGGGGGCTCCGAACTGCACTTATTTTACATTATTTCATTTCAGGGGATTGTGTGAAATACATCTCAGTGCGTATAAGAGGAGGAGAGCGATTTTTGTTCCTCCCTGCAAGGTCCGGAGGATCCTGCGGCACTGCCCCGCTCCAACACCCGCCGTCCTCCATCCCGCGGTGGGGCTAAGGGGACGCACCCCGCTGAGGGCGCACAGCCGCCCCTCCCAGGGCCAGGCGCACCTGCCGGCGGCAGGAGACACCCGGGGAGGCTCAGAGAGGTCCGGAGCAGGAGCGGGGTTAGGACCGGGACCGGGACCGGGANGCGTGCCACGCGCGCCGCGCGCCCCCGCCCTCCCTCACTTCCGGTGTCCGGCAGTGGCAGCGCCTCCGGCGGCGCCCCCGCTCCCCCGGCGCAAGGGGATGGGGGCGTGGCAAGGGGGCGTGACCAACAGAGGGGCCGCAGCCCAATCACCGCCCGCCGCTGGGGGAGAGTGGGCGGGGACAGCGCCGGCACGCGCCGCGCGGCCC